>JAUELE010255607.1:0-10631 GCA_031471655.1 Diodora aspera | reverse complement strand
TATCGACTTCGAGGCCAGAACTACGCCATTTTCTCTCAGCTCTCCTACATAACCGCTTGGACTTGAGGACATCCTCGTTGTACCACGGAGACTGATCATGAAACCTGACCCTCTTTCTTACAGCCGGGGCGTGCAAATCAAGGAGGTCAGTCAGGGTTGTATTGTACACATCGACAAGGGTGTTGACATCGGTGAATGTGCCCGTCAATAATTCGGACTGTCTGAGGCCCGACTTTAGATTTTCTATGTTAATGTTCTTCAAGTTCCTGCAAAGAACATATTTCTCGTGTGTTTCAGTGGGAGGGATGGCAAGTGTGAATGACACAAGGAAGTGATCAGATACCTGCAAGTCTGACACGCGTACATCACTGACAGAGGTCATCTGATCAGACACAATGCTGGAGAAGGGTGCTACGCAAGAACAGGTTGCAAGAACTTTAAATGTGGTGTATGTGGCATCGTTATCAAAACACTGGAAGTGTAGTCCGACAACATGGAGGAGGTCGGGAAACGGCAACGGTAACTGTGGTCATTCAGGCAAGACGTCATCCAATGCAAACCGCAACGCCTGAATGACTGGAGGCTAGTGTTCTTCTCTGACGAGTCTCGTTTCTGCTTGGACTGCGTACACAGACCGAAGAGCAAGGAAATGGAGATGTGTTGGAGAAGGATTCGAGAGGCAACATGTCGCCGAACATAACATGACCGGAGTTAGGTACAGTGATGAGATCCTTGATTCCGTTGCCAGACCATTTGCAGGTGCCATGGGCCCACAGTTTATTCTTGTGGATGATAAGGCTTGTCCACACCGTGCCATGGTAGTCTGAGATTACCTGGAGCAGCTGACAATTGAGAGAATTGAATGGCCTGTCCGCTCACCAGACCTCAGTCCTTTTGAGCATGTGAAGGACATGTCACAGCGTACAGTATCAGCACGAGCTGTACAACCACGGGTGCTGGACAAGGAGTTGCAGTACCTTCCACAATAACAGATTCGTCGGCTGATATTGGACATGGGTCGCCGTTTTCAACATGTTGTGAATGCACGGGGATACCATACACGTTACCGACACTCCATTATGGTCCCATCATTCATTGTAACTGATCATGACAGTTAGTTCCGGGCAATTCATCAGTATAATCAAAATGCATTTTTCCAGACCCCATTTTCTTTACTTTTACGGTATAATGCATGTTTAAGCATGATATAAACGTTTGTGATACACATAGATGGCGATAGATCGAATATCCCCATTACAAGTTGAGTAGTATAATTATATTGACGTATAGTACTCAACTTTTATTGTTAGGAATATTGGATTTGTTATCAAATAGTGGTAGTATCAGTCACAATGGAATCAAACCCAGGCTGAGTAGGAAATATTACCAACGGCAGCAAGAGGCGTGTGACTCACAACAGTGAGAACAATGTCAGGTCCTGCAGTCGAAGCCATAGACGTTTCCACACGTTCATTTGGACAATCCAGTGAATGTTTGACATGTCTACCCATGAACAGTCGGATAAAACGGACTGGGACATTACAGTGAATTCTTGTCATGACTATTCATGGACATTCGGATTAGCCGAACCGGGACATTACAGTGCATGCTTGACATGTCTACCCATGGACATTCGGATTAGACCGATTTCGGACATTACAGTGAATGCTTGACATGTGTATCCATGGACAATCGGATTAGACCGATTTGGGACATCACAGCTCTGCTCATGGACATTCGGATTAGCCGAACAGGGACATTACAGTGAATGCTTGACATGTCTACTCATGGACAATCGAATTAGCCGAACTGGGACATTACAGTGAATGCTTGACATGTCTACTCATGGACAATCGGATTAGCCGAACTGGGACATTACAGTGAATGCTTGACATGTCTACCCATGGACAATCGGATTAGCCGAACTGGGACATTACAGTGAATGCTTGACATGTCTACCCATGGACATACGGATTAGACCGAACTGGTTGCCACACAGAAAACGCCCGACAAATTAGCCTGGAAAACAGAATACAGCGACTATTCGCTATCGATGTATTGTAAAAAGTGTCCCACAATACGTATCCTATCTCGTAGGCCCCATAGACGTGTGAGCTGGGGCGGTGGAGGGAGGAATGGGCCATATTTGGGCAAATTTGGGTATTATTTCTGCTTTTCGATTTTACTTGGGGATAAATTTCCAGGCAAGAAGGGGTCACTCCCCCACCCAACTCAAAGGGTGCCCATACGATTACGGTAGGTCTTATCGGTAGTACAAATACTCGCTGTGTGTGTCATGACCACCGCGGACGTACCTCCGGGGAAGTTTAAAGTTTAGGATCAGTCACCTGTGACGACATATTCTGCAACACAAAAACAAAGACGAACTAATGATTATTAATAACGAATACTGATTTCACAAGCGGAAATAAGTAGCCTTTAGCAATATAGCTGGAAGTGCATTCCTCGACGTTAGATCTAACTTGTAGCGACTAGTTCGGTGTAGTTGTGTCTCTAATTTGAATCTCGTTTTAAAACATTAGAGTGAGCACGTTTCCGTTACACAAGATTGCTGCAAGCTGAATCCTCGAAGCGGACAGTGGTTACAGGTCCTAGTAACCAGGCATACCTACCTTACGACGCTCTGTCAAGCATGTGATCAATCAGGAAATCCATGTCCGCTTACTAACTTTGTCTTGACTCATACCATAATACACGCTGGAGTAACATACTTCATAGTCGTGGGTGGGAGCGGGGCTGAACTCGACTTTGAACATTCATTTGTACTTCAACATCAACAGTGCAACCTGAGTGTAACAGAGTAACAGATTACGAGTTGTTTTACAGAGAGGACTTCTAGGTTTTCATTATTTATCTTTTTAAGAATAGTGGGTGACATAGACTGAAATAATTGGGCAAACTTAACACCGTTTGATCGTGTTAAATATGCATTTGGTAGACACTTTCGTTCAGTGAGGGGTATGTTTAACCAGCGGCCCCTTGCAAACTGTAGGAGATGGCAAGCGATACGAAACTGGATGATGACTATCCACTGTTTCCTCATTAGCAGGTTAAAAAGCGGTTCCAATATTAGATCAGTTTTATAATATCCTGTAAGTAGTGGATTAAGTCCATCTGTCTAATTCAGCTGTCCATGTTTGCATAAGCTGATCCTCTAACCTTTTTTTCAAGAACGAATTTAAATTGATTTACAGATAAATTTGTTTATGAATACCATAATCCTGAAAGACCGCTGTTTTCAAATAGCTGTTGGAGACTTCGTATCCACTTCTGGTGATGACTCCTATAGTAATGAAGACAGAAGGAGATAAATGATGGCTTTGGCGGTTTCCCTGTTCTAATGCGTGCCCAGAAGTAGGTAGTGGATGAAGCATTTACATGCAACCTTTGTTACTTTACTATTAAGTTTACATTCGTCAGCTAACTTACATGCAACCTTTGTTACTTTACTATTAAGTTTACATCCGTCAGCTAACTTACATGCAACCGTTGTTACTTTACTATTAAGTTTACATCCGTGACTTTTGTAAATTCTGACATGTGTGTTTCTGGATATCATCTACGTCATGCCCTAGGCTCTTCATTACCATGTTTTATGTTGCCACACGTGTACATGTATCATGTTGGACTCTCTTTCCTGTTCTTTTCTAACATAGCTGAAACATTAAGGGAGACAGCCTTTATTAGCAAGAGTATAATTATTACATGACATCATTATAATCGCATGGTCCATCGCGCTCTCACTATACCAGTAAGTTAGCTGACGTCATTAGTCGTGAGGTAGGATCAAACAACTGCTTGAAATGATCATGCCCTATTGGCCCACTGACACGAGAGACAGTGGCTGTGTCACCAGTCACTTGAAGCACAGGAAAGTGGCGGAATTCCTTTCATGGAGTTGCACTAAGGACAGACGTGACGTCCATTTCCATCTGCTTTAAGTACTCACACACGATGATGGAAACATACACTTGCTAAATATTAGATATTCTTACCCCCTATATGAAATCCTGTATATTATTGTCATGTTAACAGTTTTATGACAATTATCATCACAGTGAAACTTCATGGATCTTTGCGTGATCCTGTAGATTAGAATTGTACGTGATATTGTTCCAAATATGTTGGTGCATCTAAGAAACACATGCAATTACTGAGCTTGTTCGAAGGTTTGTCTCCATCAGTTTGCACACGGAGAAAGAAAGAGAGGTGAATGTTTAAAGTGCCCACTTCAGATATACTGATTTGGGGCACGGGTTGCACACGGAGGGGTGTTCTCACTTTGCTAGCACCTATTGTTACGAGTTCCAGATCACTGGAGCATGTTAATCCATAAAAAGAACAGGTGCTACACCAAATTAGTTACCTTTGAACTGACAAGTTACCTTATGAAATATGATCACCATTGAGCATATATCACATATAAATATGTGAGCGTATGTGACCATATATTACAGATAAATGTACGTAAAATAAAAGATGAATGTAAAACGTGTTTGTTTGTTGTTGTTTTTATTTAGCCAATATATTCAGCTCATGAACAAAAGTCTGTTAATCGTTTCCAAATCCCATACACTTGAATAAAAATCATGCCAATTATAAATACATACTGCACTGTAACGTTTGAATAATCCTGTTTTCCATGTTCAAATATGATTGTTAGTTTGGAAACGATGTAACAAACCTTTTGTGCATGAGCTGTAGTCTGTCATCCAGACCCTGAAGTTTTATTATAACAGAGACAAGCACACAGTCTAGATATTTTGCCAGTCTGGATAGCCGCAGCTTCTGAAGTTAGCAGTCTCTCTTGGATCTTATTTATTACAAATGAATATCGTTTTAATTTATTTTAAAAAAAATTAAAATTGTAATCTTTCTTCAGAAACTATATTTTAGTCTGCATGAGCTGTTAATGGCTGTACACCACGGAAAGTATTACACAGAGAACAAATTGTGTCTGCACCCTCAGTCAGCTGTGAACACTAATCCCTTCTGTAAACATTCAGCTGCTGGCAAAGTGAGGGTAAACCGTATTCTCGTCTACAGTAAAACGTTTGTTGCTTTACCAGTTTCTGCAGCTTTAGCATGCGTTCGAGAGCGCAACAAATTTCAACTATTAATCAAAAGGTCGACTGATGCGAGTGATTTAGGATACATATACACATAAAGATACATAAATGCTACAGAATTGTTTTACTTGCAAATGTAGTGGACACTTTGTTGTTTTAACTGAAATCGAAATTGCAGTTGTTTCTATATCTAAGGTTACGGCGCTAGTCTAATGACAGCTATGGGCAAGACACCTCTGCTACTGAGACTGCCAGTGAACAAAACCGTGAAGAGGCACAAAGTGGCTATGCACCTCACGATATGCAAACAATTTCTTGTGACCCCGAACATCAATATGAAAGGACCGTGTATGAAATATGTTTTTCATTAAACCCAGACAGATGCGTACAAACTATAAGAAAAGACAAAAGTATAAATAAACAAACAAAATAGACAAAGATTTGCTCGATAACCGATTTAATAGGAACTGACTGATATCTTGTTCATACTGAAATGTAGATTCTATGCGGTGATCATTACGTAAAAGTATGTGTGAAAGATAATGAGATTAATTCTTCTTGATCAGAGTTTTAAAAGTTTTGACGTTGTGCATGTTTTTTTCTTCGAGCAACACGATAGCATTGCAGTGCCGTGGTCTCTCTTCCAGAGAACGTCCGGGACATGATTGAAAGACGTAAAAGCCGTCTAAAATGAGGATCTTTTGCTTTCTCTTTCTTACTATCGATCCTGTGTTGTCCCTTTTCCTGATGTGTCTTTTGCACATCACATTGCGATATGGCTGAAATATTATATACTGCAATGTAAAAATCCATTTCACTCACTTGGCCAATCATTGTTTTCAGTTGTACCGGTTCTTGGCTAGGAGGACTAATGCCAAGTTCAACAAAGTAATCCTCAAGAGGCTGTTCATGAGCAACACCAACAGACCTCCCATGGCCCTCTCCAAAGTGGTAAGAATAGATCTAAGTCTTTTTCTACAAGGGAAATCACTCTTGTTAGTTGGACTTCTGTTGCAAACGCGGGCACAGTGGTTAGCGAGTCGGCGTAGGTGGTCGTTGGTGGTTGTGGTTCGAATCCCGCCTGTGCACACCTTTTTTTTCAGTCTGAAGAGACTGGAACACAGACAGCAACACGATGCTGGTGAGACTATGGTGATGTCACTGAAAGATTGCCGAAAACCATGTAAAACCCCAAATCACTCATGCTGTTGCAAACCAAGTAATTTTCAATTGATTAATTTTCCAAGTAGGCCTGATTTGAGTATGCATGTGTTCACAGGAATTACAAGTGAAATTGTTTGAACATAGCATAAAGGAAGATGACCTGTTTCCCCAATTATACAGGCGGATATTCCTGCTGTTTATGTCTTAGTATAAGTACAGATGGTCGTATAAGAATTAATTGGGTGCCCAGAAACTTATGGAAACATCTTGTTTTTATCTTAAAATGAATGTCTATGTGTAATTCTAATTTCAGTATCATAGATTTAATTTCTGCTCGGTAACTCTGAGTTTTGGGCGCACAGTTATGAGAAATCTGTACGGGAACTGCTGTTGTGTTGTGATGGTTCATCTTTCGGGACTGAATGATTTTGATGTCCACTACAGTCTGAACACTTTACAGCTGCCCAACCATTACTGAGACAAAATTACTTGAAGCCCCTGTTTTCCAAACAGATACTGATGTAGTTTTCTTGGCTTTTCAGATGAGATTTATGCGCAAAACAGGACGTGAAAACAAGACTGCTGTTATTGTGGGCACAGTGACGGATGACATTCGTATCTTGAAGGTTCCCAAGCTGAAGGTACCGGTTGTTCTTTTGAGCACTTTCTCAGTTTACATGAATCCCCTGTGGAGCTTCCAGACTAAAATGGGGATCTTTTACTTTCACTTTCTTTTCGATCGATCCCTTTTATTAACTGTCTTTTCACTCGATGGGCACCTTGCACATCACGCTGCGTTATGGCTGAAATATTGCCCTTGCAACATAAACCATCATTTAAACTAAAAATAGAATACTCAATAGGGAACTCCTTCACTGTTGCGGATCTCTGTGCATTATGTGGGGAAAGGTGAATGGGGGAGGTTCATTCGATCAGGTTCATTCGATCAGAGGTCACTTGTGCGGCAATCATCTCATCTCACATGTACTGTGCTAGCGCTACAGATCGCCACGTTAGCCATAGGCTATTTGACACTGGTTGTGGCTAAAAGAAATTTGCTTGTTTTAGCCACAGTGGTGAAATCGAAAATAAGTTTTTGACTGGAATCAGATTCCTGAAACTGACCTAGGAGTTTGCTGCAACAAAAGATTCTTTCTAAATTAAATGTTTATGAATTACAGATGCTATTCTGTAACATTTGAAGGAGTTTTGTTGTTAGTATGTAATGTTGATAAACATGTGTGACTATGCAAATTTGATTGTGGCTAACTGATAGGGAACTGTTTTAGCCACAGTGGCTAAATAGAAAAATTTCCTAGCACACGCACAGCATGTATTAAATATTCTAGTTTAGTGGTTAATGGGGGAATTTCAATTCTCATTAATATGCTGAGGTATTATGTTTGTGAATTTACATTTCTGTTTTATTCTGCAGATTTGTGCTCTGCGTGTAACAGAAAGGGCCCGTGGACGTATTCTGAAAAACGGAGGTGAAATTATTACCTTCGATCAGCTGGCCTTGAAATCGCCAAAGGGACAAAACACAGTGCTGATGCAAGGTAAGGGAGGATGGTCTCTTTGTAGGTAGTGCACCAGCCTACCAGTTTACCGGTCTTGACAATTAAACGATTCACAATTGCCAATTTGTCTCTCCCCATTCTCTTTGATCAGTGGGGCACGGGATGTGGTTAGTGCATCGACCCAGCAATCTGCCAGCCGTGGTGGTTGTGGTCTAGTCCTGCTCGGAGAGACAGTAGCGCTGACACCCACATGATGTTGGTGAGACTGGTGATATGGCTGAAAGATTGCTGAAAACCATGTACCAGTAAACCTCAAATCACTCTCACTTTTTGATCAGCTCAGAAATGGTACTTATCTAATATGTCTGCTATCTTTTCCTATCCATTTCATGACAGCATTTTGGTCAGCATTCAAAGTTTTTCCAGAGCTAATTGAGTTTTCCTAAGTTTCCTTTTAGCTTTTCTTTATTATTGTCAGCGCACTGAGCGGTTTTGTCCGGAATGTGGGGCTATACAAGAAGTCATATTTATTTATTGTTCACATAAATCTTGTTAAGGTCGTATGGTTGTGGTATGGTTGAAATACTGTGACGTCAAAAACACCATTTCATTCACTCGTCTATTCTAGCACCTTGACAGGAATTGAAATGCATAGTGTTTGTTAATTGCCCTTGTCACAAGTGTAATGATGGTTCATCTTTCGGGACTGATTCCTACTGAAGACAGTTACTTGCTGAACACTTGTGACATAAGTTTACCTCATTTTTTAAGCAAAGGCGGGGGATGACGTAGTGGTTAGCGCATCGGCCGAGCAATCTGCCAGACTTGGCGGATGTGCTTCCAGCCCCGCCTCGGGCACTTCTCTTTCAGCCCGGAGAGACGGGGGCCCAGACACTGACGTGATGTTGGTGAGACCGTGGTGATGTGGCTGAAAGGTTACTGAAAACCACGTAAAACCCCAAGTCACTCACTCACTCATTCACTCTTTGATCAGCTTCAGATATAGTACTCGCATTGCTGATAGCTAATATGTCTATCTTTGTTCAATCCATTTCGTGTCTGCATTTGTGTCAGCATTTGTGTCAGGACATAGATAAAGCCCTGATCTTTGGTGCTATTGTTTGCATAAAGAATCTAGTTAAAAGCCAGTAGCTATATGTTAGTATTTACTAAAGTCACATGTTTCATTCACTCGCTTATTCTCGCAATTTGAAGGGGATTGGAATGCATAGTGCTTGTTGATTGTACTCGTCACAAGTGTAATGATGGTTCATCTTTCGGGACTGATTCTTCTTGAAGACAGTTACTTGCTGAACACTTGTGACATAACGCCATCTAATTTTTAAAGCAAGTTTTAATTGATATTGTAATTTTTAGTTATCTGGAAGGCTTGGTACTCGTATGCATCCATACCAACCTTTGACAAACTCTTGATATTGAAGCGATATGGTATAAGAATTGCCTGGAATGATGTTACATGAAAATAAATGATTGATATTTAGTGATTACCAATAATGGCTGCATAGGAAGTAACGTATAGGAAATAACCATAACAATGTGGACCATTTTTCAACCGCTTCCCATTTCTTTCAGGGCGACGAAGGGCCCGTGAAGCTCACAGACACTTCGGCCCTGCTCCTGGCGTGCCCCACAGCCACACTGCGTATGTGTTTCAAGTTTGTTTGTGTGACGCCAAACAATTTTTTCAGCTCGAAGTCCATGCATCTTGATGGGCACAGGATAGCTCAGTGCTAGAACTTACATGCACAGCAATCCATCGGCCCAAATGGGTGTGGGTGCGGGTGCAAATCCTGCATGGGAGGGCAAATTATCACCTTTAGCTTTTGTTCAGAGTGAGAGTAGCTCCCAAATATCGCTGAAAGCCATGTAAAAGAAAATACCAACCAATCTGTGCATCTTCATGGCCATTAGTTCAAATGCTCTCTGATTCACCTTAATATCTTGCTTTTATTCAGACTGGCCATTTGCATTTAGCAACTGATGTAAGATCCTTGTTTAGACTCCATTTAGGGAGTGTCATTGTCACTTTAAGAAAGAACAGTGCCCAGTAGGCCGTATTTTTCAAGTGTGTCTACAAGACAGCAATGCACAGGCAGTCATACAACCTCATTATGCATACAGGCTTCCATTCAAGTAATGTTTGATCATGTAAACATGCATATGAACTGAAGGAAAGGCCATATGCATACGGAGGTCATTTTCAGCCCGCATTCTGCTAGACTTGTGAATTCTGTGATGATACGCTAGATACTCATGTGGTATCATGTTGATAGAATAGGGCCTCAGTAACCCAATGCTTGTCATACAAAGCGACTAAAATGAGGGATCTTTTGGTTTCACTTTCCTTTCTATCGATCCCTTTTATGAACTCTCTTTTCGCTCGATGTGCACCTTGCACATCACATTGCGTTATGGCTGAAATATTGCCCTTGCAATGTAGAACATCATTTCAACCCAACTCTACATTTTCACTTTCTCTTCTTTCTCCCTGTCTCTTTCTCTCATTTCCTTTCTCTTTCTTTCCTTTCTCTTTCTGTCACTCTCTCTCTCTCTATTTCTCTTTCTCTCTCTCTCTCTCTCTCCCTCTTTCTCTCCCTCTCTCTCTCTCTGTCTCTCTCTCTCACACAAGCTCCTGACAAATGTCACCCCTTGTCCATTCCTAGTATCTTTACTCTTTAGCTTATATCTGTCGGTGAACACTGTAGTCATCTCCCTCTCTCCCTCTCTCTCTCTCTCTGTCTCTCTCTCTCACACAAGCCCCTGACAAATGTCACCCCTTGTCCATTCCTAGTATCTTTACTCTTTAGCTTATATCTGTCGGTGAACACTGTAGTCA
>JAUELE010255596.1:0-10632 GCA_031471655.1 Diodora aspera | reverse complement strand
CTCAGCGCCACCCCTACATGATAGTCATTAAGTCTGGGTTTGGTCTGCGCCCGCTCAGCAGATTAGGCAGCGAGAGTCTACTGAAGTGTCTCCTTGAAAACTGAACCCTTTTTGGCAACGACCCGCATTTTCTCCCCTCCAAAGTATGGATTTGGAAGATTCTCTCGTGTGTCCTGAAACAAAATGGAATATAAACTGACTGGGAACCATTCTTCTGTTTTGACTGTCGATTCCACCACATCACCCACCCACTTAGGCAAACTGAAGTAAAGAGGAAAACAGTCATGAGAAATGAATGTAGGATGTTTCAACCAGGTCAATTCCGCCAGGATGTTTCCGTAACGGACGTTTCGGTCGTGGAAAAGTGCCACCTACATGTAGGATGTTTCGGCCATGGAAAAGTGCCACTTTGGACGTTTCGGCCATGGAGAAGTGCCACTTAGGACATTTCGCCCAGGACGTTTCCGTAACGGCCATGGGAAGGTCCCAACAGTTACAAAATAAGATAGGTTTGTTTTGCCTCATGCTTAGTATACATGCAGCTCAAGAGGTATGTTTACCAAACCTTAGTGTTAAAAACTTCCACCTTGAGAATGCTAATGCTTGTAAGTGATCAGAGATCCATAAAACATAATTATGTGATATACGTGATAAGTGCGTTTAGAAAATTTATGAGTTCACTCATTCTTGTGGCTTCATAAACTGACTGCATATCTTAATCAATGATTGCTTTTGCATCTGGCTTCCATTATAGTAGATAAACATCCGTGGCCGAAACGTCCATCTACCTAATTATCTTCAATCATTATCGATACATAAAAACGTTGCGGGGACACTTGTTGCAACACGAACGCTTCACAAAGCCTAACTTATGTCGACCTTACGACGTGGAGGCACTGGCAGAAACTGACTGATCGCACGCCGATCAGCATTGGTGCCAGGGGAACATAAGCGCTCTTGCAACTGACTTACGACTGTCAGGTACTAGTTGCCGCCATATCCTGTGAATTGCCCATGTTCTACTTCTGTCTCCAGTTGCCGACTGTATCATGTTGAACACAAGCGACATAAGCCCTCTTTCGACTGCTAGCAACTGTATCCTGATAGTTGCGTCTGTCGTAGTCGACATAAGCTACCAGTTCCAGCTATTCAACGTCAGTTCCATCGAGTCGTAGTCGACATAAGTTAGGCTTAACGTCTTGCGAAATTCATAATCATTACTTCAGTTAGATGTAATATCTCCTGATCAATACTATTGCAACAGCCGGTATTAAACATGTAGCTAACCGGTTCAACTTACCCCTGCAAGTTAACGTGGAAATCGCCAAATATACTCAGCCCAACTATTGAAGAGTCGGTGTAATCACCTACATTTACATATTGTCCAAAATCATTGCTGATACATGTTGGGGTTTCTTGGTAAAATGAACAGCGAAGCTACACTCATCAAATGTTTATACTGCTCTCCTGAACCCTGAGTGGAATGTGAGAAGAGTGTTTGTTACAATCCTACATATATAATCGCTTCTGTAAGGCCGTGTGTCTCCACAACACTCGTGTTAAATTAAGCAATAAGGATTCGACCCTAACTACACATACGAGCATACATTGTGGCGATAAAGTGATATTTGTCAACAGTATGATTCAAAACTTACTCTTTTGTTTCTGCTTAGTTCAGGTGACTTTTTGGCAACAAGCGTCTTTCGTTTGATTTCCTGGGGCATGAGAGAATTCTGAAATCATCAAATTTTGTGAATTCTTACGCGAGACTGGATACAACAAATATGTCACTTTATACGGGTGGATGTATTTGATATGTTGGTACCTTGTGA
Organism: Diodora aspera; assembly: GCA_031471655.1. Taxonomy (NCBI): domain Eukaryota; kingdom Metazoa; phylum Mollusca; class Gastropoda; order Lepetellida; family Fissurellidae; genus Diodora; species Diodora aspera. Next base: position 8,800 of record JAUELE010255596.1, on the reverse strand, counting down.
AGTCATCCAACAGTCAAAGTAACACAAAGGCCAAGAAATAACAAGCTTCATACTATACGATGTGCTTTTAAAGTCTTGAGATAAAGTTATCCTGGTCCAAACTATTGTGTGTACTTAGATTTCAAAGTAAACTGAAGATCAAAAGAAATATATATATACCGATCATTTTTTGTGGAATGAAGAAAAAGGTAAAAATTGTTTATGACAAGAAAAACGTTTAGGTATACTTTCTTATAGTCGTCAGTTTAGTTGATTGAAACTTGGGGATCATTGGAAAACTGACAACGTGTTCCTTAGAGCTGAGGTCCAGACGTATGTAGGAATAAACTGGCTTAACAGTTACTTGAACTGAAGACGGTGTAGCATGTAGAACACTGTAATCTACGTTAAGAATGTACTCTTCGATTCGATCATGAAAACAATTAGATTCTGAATAATGCGTTAGGAAATGTTCAGTCACTCTTGCTGAAGTGCCAAAAGCAAGCCTTCAAGTGTCTGAGGATTCTTCTTGCAGACACGTCGATCCGAAACATCACACAAATGCTCAATTGGGGACGAATCCTATGACCGGGTAGGACAAGGTGCACGATAATGTCTGGACGTTGTTTCGGTACAAACAAAATCCTGGCATACACATGCAACATATGGTCGGATGTCGTCTTGGAAAAATCCACCGTTAGCGTTAATGTGTGAAACAACGTGTGGCAAAACCCCTGCCTCTGATACCGACTAACAGGTTGCGGACAGTGTGGTCTGGGATGCGCCGGAGCCCGGGGCTTTGTGTAGTCGTAGATGTCGCTGTTCTGGTTCGATCGCGTAGACGTCGCAACTGGATGTAAGGATCTTGGGCCGCAGTCGTTACCCTAGGTTGACTTGACCTTGCCCTATCACAAACACTTCACTTGTTGTTGTACCGTGGTCAGTGTAAAAATCGCCTGCTGTTTCCAATTGGCCAATAGCGTTATTGCATTCAAACATCACTCAATATTTGCATTTTGTCGTCATCTACACTGTCTTTATGTGCAATGCCTGAATCACTGTTGTTGTGGCCTCTTATACCGCCCATACAGAGGTGTCAGCACGGGTAAGTTCAGAACAACATGACGCACGTGTTCTTCTGAATGTTGCGTTTTGGTGATTTGTTAACAACGCGAGTATAGTGTTGAATTCATGTGTAATGGGACTGTTGCCCAAAACACACTTACTAAATGATCTACTGGCATTTTAAATGGCAGTTTTTCGAAATTTACCATCTTGTCAAGTTTCTTCCTTTTTTTCTTTCTTTTTTTTGAAGAGTATATTTAACACGATATAGGGAATAGGATATAATGTTGGATTCAAAGATCTCATGATTCCTACATCTTGCGCTCAGAAATTCAAAATCCGTATGGTCAGGATACAAATATTATTGCTACATCGACATTAATGTTCAGGTTGGACAACTCTTACCACATCCGCTGCTCCGAGAGTGTTAAGTTCGTCCATGACTTGTTTGATTGCTGCCTGGCTGCCTTGGGACTTGCTGCTGACCGTTCCCCGACCCTCCGGGCACGCGAACATGTGCTCGGTATCACAGGGACAGTCTTGCTTGGCCATCAGTTCCCGGTTGTAATCAGCGGTGTTGTTGAATACTTCCACACAGTTGTTGTCCTTTGCTGAAACATAAATAGTGATGTCAAAACGTTCTCCTCACTTGTATAAATAGAGTAAATTGTGAAGAGCAGTACTAATGTACGCTCTCCATCGAAAGACACGCTACAATTTTGCAGCTGATATATACAGACAATAATAGTTTGAACCCAGAATGTCACGGATAAGAAAATAAATACTGGCGTATTTTTACATTTTAATTTCACCATACTTTCAGGGGACATGTATTCTGCAATTTTCAGGAACCCACACATTGTAAAAAGGCGTCAATGGTGTACATAGTTCAGAAGTTGTTGTTGCCGGCGAGTCCAGGTGCATAGTTCAGGAGTTGTTGTTGCCGACGAGTCCAGGTGCATAGTTCAGGAATTGTTGTTGCCGGCGAGTCCAGGTACATAGTTCAGGAATTGTTGTTGCCGGCGAGTCCAGGTACATAGTTCAGGAGTTGTTGTTGCCGGCGAGTCCAGGTGCATAGTTCAGGAGTTGTTGTTGCCGGCGAGTCCAGGTGCATAACTCAGAACTGCCTGGATGAGCAAAGTCGCATTTGGTGAGATTCTGATGTCAACCTCAAACGTCTGTCGCAGATCCGGATCTGGGGGCGGGGGCGCACAGGGGGATACGTACCCCCCCCCCCCTCTTTAGCCCGACCTTTTCGTTAGTTTGTTTCAATGTCAGCACTCAATCGAAGCCCTAAGCTAGTATGAAAACTCGTGATATGGGCTAAAATTGCACCATTTGGCATGTTAATATTTTATGCACCCTAATATCTTTTATGAATTTGTTGTGTCCCCCTCACCTTAATACTCATTGTATTGAATGTTGTTTCTTTACATCCCCCTTCATAATGTTTGTATTGTTTGTATTCTTACATTGGATGTTTTTCTTAATATCCCTCTCGACAATTCTTACATTACATGTGATTTCTTAATATCCCTTTTGACACTTCTTACATTGCATGTTGTTTCTAAATATCCCTCTTGATAGTTCTCACATTACATCTGGTTTCTTAATATCCCTCTTGACTCTTCTTCCATTACATGTTGTTTCTTAATATCCCTCTTGACTCTTCTTCCATTACATGTTGTTTCTTAATATCCTTCTTGATAGTTCTCACATTACATGTTGTCTCTTAATATCCTTCTTACATTACATGTTGTTTCTTAATATCCTTCTTGATAGTTCACTCATTACATGTTGTTTAATTTCTTAATATCCTTCTTCACACTTCTTACATTGTATGTTGTTTCTTAGTATCCCTCTTGATACTTCACACATTACATGTTGTTTCTTAGTATCCCCCTTGATACTTCTTAAATTACATGTTGTTTCTAAATATCCATCTTGATAGTTCTCACATTACATGTTGTTTCTTAATATCCTTCTTGATAGTTCTCACATTACATGTTGTTTCTTAATATCCTTCTTACATTACATGTTGTTTCTTAATATCCTTCTTGATAGTTCACTCATTACATGTTGTTTCTTAATATCCTTCTTGATGCTTCTTACATTGCATGTTGTTTCTTAGTATCTCTCTTGATACTTCTCACATTACGTGTTGTTTCTTAGTATCCCCCTTGATACTTCTTAAATTACATGTTCTTTCTAAATATCCACCTTGATAGTTCTCACATTACATGTCGTTTTTAAATATCCTTCTTGATAGTTATCACATTACATGTTGTTTCTTAATATCCTTCTTACATTACATGTTGTTTCTTAATATCCCCCTTGATACTTCTTACATTACATATTGTTTCTTAATAATCATCTTAATACTTCTTACATTGCATGTTGTTTCTTAATATCCATCTTGATACTTTTTTCACAATGCATGTTGTTTCTTAATATCCATCTTGATACTTCTCACATTACATGTTGTTTCTTAGTATCTCCCTTGATACGTCTTACATTACATGTTGTTTCTAAATATCCATCTTGATACTTCTTACATTGTATTTTGTTTCTTAATATCCATCTTGATACTTCTCACATTGCATATTGTTTCTTAATATCCATCTTGATACTTCTTATATTGCATGTTGTTTCTTAATATCCATCTTGATACTTCTTACATTGCATGTTGTTCCTTAATATCCCTCTTGACACTTCTTACAGTGCATGTTGTTTCTACATATCCCTTTTAATACTTTGTACATTGTATGTTCTTTAATATCCATCTTGACACTTCTTACATTGTATGTTCTTTAATATCCATCTTGATACTTCTTACATTGTATGTTCTTTAATATCCATCTTGATGCTTCGTTCATTGTATGTTCTTTAATATCCATCTTGACACTTCTTACATTGTATGTTCTTTAATATCCATCATGATACTTCTTACATTGTATGTTCTTTAATATCCATCTTGACACTTCTTACATTGTATGTTCTTTAATATCCATCTTGACACTTCTTACATTGTATGTTCTTTAATATCCATCTTGATACTTCGTACATTGTATGTTCTTTAATATCCATCTTGATACTTCGTACATTGTATGTTCTTTAATATCCATCTTGACACTTCTTACATTGTATTTTGTTTCTTAATATCCCTCTTGACACTTCTTACAGTGCATGCTGTTTCATAAGATCCGCTAGTTTTAGGGAGTATATAACTGACGTATTTTCAATGTCATGTAGGCTGTCGTGGTAGAACTGTCGAAAACGTAAAGTACATCTTTAAATAAGTACAAGTACCTACCATTGTATCCAATTGGGCAAGGGTTAGGTGGATTACAGTAGGCTGGAAGAGGCTTGTCTGTTTTCACTTGCTTCTGGTTCGGTTTGCCCTCCGCTGTCCCGCCTGAAAGTAAAGTTGATGAAACTATTGAATCTAACGGCAACATTAGGTCGTTATTCCCCTTGCATAGCTTTTGAATTTGCCCTGGTTACACTCAGTCGACGTTAATTACAAAGAATTTGGCGACGATGCCAGGCTATTGACGCAGTGGTGGTTATTTTGTGGATAAATAGATTACGCAATGTATTGTTGAAAAAGACAAGCACTGTAGCCTGGATGGTCACTGGACTGTCGTTCCGCCCATCATATTACTGACAAACAAATGTAAGTTGCGCTTGACCTGCGCTATGACCTCACTGAACACACCCACCCGAAGTATGCAACTGCTGACGAAAGGATGCAGGTTAGATAGGACTGTAAACTGTATTCTGACATTGTGCTATTCTTGTCGCAATGCTTGTATTGATTGAATTACTATGCTTTCTTCAGCATACATTCTCATAATGCATGTAGTAGATTAACCACAGTACAACAGAGTGTTTAGTCACGGGTTTCATGAATCGCACGTGCGTTTGCCTTCCCAACCTCGCAAATGTATAAGAACCCCGTTTCGCCTACCGGACAATATTTCGACTTTTGCGCAAGCCCAGCTCATATTTGTCAGGCAGAAATACGTTGTAAGAGACGAGTTACTTGCCTTGAATAGCCTGGGAGCCATAGAGGGAGCTCTGTTCTATATGTTCCTGATCTCGAAGGTGAGTTGCCCCGACCAGCGGGTCCTTGTACATTGCATCGCCGTACGGAGCTACCCAGTCGTCGCCGCTGCGGCTATCGATGTCGTCGCCTGCCATCATGTCGTCAAAATTATTCTGAAGTCTGTAGAGTCTTGCGAGATCATACAAAGTGTCGTAGGTGCGGTCCATGGAATAGTCAGCGAGACCCAGACACACGACTGACGCCAGCACGAAGAGAACCCGCATGTTTGCTGGCTGGAAAAGAATGATGTCTTGTATAATCCTACATGTATATAAATAATATGGAATCTAGCACGACTACTTGCATTATCACTCAGAATACACACACCCGCGCGCACAAGCGCACACACATTTGCCCAGATTGTTCCTTTAAGCACTTTATTAAAGAGCATTTCGATCTGGCACCCAAAGACTCGAAGCAGTTAAAGTTGGATAAGTGCTCCCGAACGCGACATAGGTCTGGTGCTATGTGTATTGTAATGCGTACGCCTAATTAAATAACACCGGATTCCCTTTGTCCCGGCAGATGCAGGCGGATTTCTCTGAGGCTTTACCGAAGAATGGTCCAACGATTTCCGAATGCTTTCGGAGTGTAAGCTGAGTGCACCTATTTGCAAGTGCAATGTTTCGGAAGGTTTACCAACATTTTCAAATTTCTAACGGAAAGTTCAAAATGCATGTCGTCTTTTGTGACCCGGAGGTGCTAAAGGAGATCGGTGTCTGTCACGGGGTGAAAAAGACACAAACGCGTTGTCTGTTGAGTGGATTCGCCGTAATATGTACATATCGTTCCCAATCTTGGTTTTTGAAAAGGAGACATTAATTTGACCACGTTTCAAACTATAAATAATAGGATGCCGTCATACTGTACTGTCAACTCCTCCCACAAGCACGCACTCAAATAAGCAGCGATGCTTTACAAGGACATACGTGTACTTGCTCAGATGTAATGACGAGCTTCTGCAATCGACATTTCATTAAGGTCTCGGATTATAGAACGACATCTTCATGGTTTGAAACCAAACAATCAATAAATTACAGGATGCAGTTTCAACCAATCCTGATCGCCTCTGTGCTTCAGTGTCTCAGATCTTATTTTATATGTCAACATTTGGCTCCACCCAGCCCTAAATGTAGGGGTAGTGGCAGAGTCACCATTAGACTGAGTAGGCTTAAGTCTAGGGCCCGATAGTAAAACTACTGGTAAATGTATGTATTCTGGATGATATTTCATTACATGTAAACGTATATTGGGTTTTTTCTATATCTATTTAAAGAAGGTTTGGGTAGTCTCTCTCACAGACGCTGGATAGCTAATTTTATCTCATGTCAGCCTACTACTGTAAGCCAACACCCTTTAGTTTAGATAGTAAAGGCAAATAAAGGCAACTTCTGCAATTCAGCTTGTCTCTGGGCTCCTTTACAATTATATATTTAATTTTTACAGTTTACAGTTCACAATAGTATATTGACATATTACATAATAATATTCCAGAGATTAATAATACGTCTACATCCTGGCGCAGTTGGGTAAGGTAAAGATTTAGCCTAGGGGCTCGGGGGTTCGGGGGCTCGGGGGCCCTGGTGTTCAGCCTAGGGGCTCGGGGGCTCGGGGGCACTGGTGTTCAGCCTAGGGGCCCCGGTGATCGTTAATTGGTCACTGTGTATGTGTGGAGACAGGCAGATTTCCCAACGATCAAATCCAACACAAGGAGTCACTTCCTCAAGCATGTGCGTCACGGCTTCTGTTATCGATCAACACCAGAATCACACATGCTCTAGAATTACATGTTAAACATGTTGCAAGTGCAAATGTCGTTATTGTCTTTATCTATATACATGAATGTATACTCTTTTTTTACACTCCGATAATCATATGAAATCAAATCTGATGTATAATATAAGACAGACAGAAATTATATAAATGCCTATTACAATGAAATAAATGAGTCACAGAGATGTTGTAAAAGAAACTTAAAGCTTGGTTGGATAGATGAATGTATTAAACGTTGTAAGAATGTTCTATGATGAATCTGAAAGAGGTGTTAACATCTGTAGTTGAAGAATATTGGGCAGTCATATGGTTCAACATATAAAGGCAGTGAAATATTTCTCTGGCGCTATGATCGAGGAACGTTGAAGTAAAGTTAGCCACAAGACGGCAGGAGGAGTGTGGGAGAGTGAGTGGTATATCAGAACACAGAATACGCGTGTCTTACCTGGTGACTTGGTTAGTGAAGAAGTGGATGACAATATGGCCGACTCCCTGACGTCAGTGATCGTCTACTAGCTTCCGCTGCTTAATATTCAGAATCCATGTATTACATATGAAGATGAGGTGATGTCACCCAAGACTAGGGTTTCGAGGGGTAGCAGCGTCCAAGATGAAATTAAAAACCAAGAAATGTCGCGGCGAGAATTCTTCTGCTTCGATGTTTGAGGTCTGAAAATTGGTTCTCAGCCTTTGTAAGTCTTTGTAAGGGTTTGTACTGTATCGATCTATGAGGTTAATGCCTGGCACAATCAGTCTTCGTTCACCAGAGATGTAATGGTGGACGCCGTAGCCATGGCAACCAGCAGCAAATCAATAAGCGCCCACTGAAGCCGCGCTTCTGTGACGTCGGCTTGTGTTGTCTCCCAATTCTATTATCCTGGTAATTGAACGTGGCTGCAATTACAGTGGCGTTTTTGTTTTGTACGTTTAACTAATTAACTTAGAAGAGAAAATGTTGGCAACGCGTATCTGAACTACCTCGAGACATTTGATATATAGATTTTGAATATTTTATACTCATGAGCAAAATTTAACATTACAACTAAAATACTCTTGAAGTATTGAATGGGAAGAACCAAACGCCGTCCTCGCTGTATCCCTGTCAGTCACTGTTTTCTGCAGTCAGAATGAATTCATATTTACAAGGAGTGCGCAACTAATAGTCGTCGTAGTCGTTGTAGTCGTCGTGTGTGTGTGCGTATGGGGGGAGCGAGGCAGTGTATATAATGTTTTCATATTGTAGCACATAACGTGAATCACGTATGTACAGATGGGCTCAGAGATATCAGTTCATCTATCATTAATATTGTTAGGGCCTTGTACAGTTGACCTTGCAGACCCTGATCCAGGGGGCACCTTGGGCACGCCCCCCGCTCTCCCTTAGCTGGCCCATGAAAACTGTTTTTGCTACCAAACCAACCCCCAAAACGTTTATCATGACAACTCGCGAAATGGGCTGAGAATGCACAATTTTGCATGTTGATATTTCAAAAGTTTCCAGAAGAGCATGCCCCCGAACACACCTAGAAAACGGCATATTTTATTAACTACCCCCCCCCCCCCCCAACACGAATCCTGGATCCGCCCTGACTTGTTATGCATATGTTTACTTAAAACTTTAGGATATTCTGGTTGACAAGTGTCATTGTGTATTGCAGCTTTGCCCGTTGCTGGGAGACTTGTGTATTGTTTACAACCTTAGAAATACTGGTATATGTAATTCTGTGAAAGTTGTTTAGCACCCTTGAGAAGTCGCCATACATGACGTCTTCTTTGTGACGCCATAGAATTTCTATATAACCGCTGGAATACAAACAGGGTTGGCGCCAGCGAGTAGCCGGGGGGGGGGGGGGGGGGGGGGGGGGGGGGGGGGGG
>JAUELE010255585.1:0-10632 GCA_031471655.1 Diodora aspera | reverse complement strand
GGCTAACCAGAGATGGCTATGGTAGAGTGAAATGTTCAGTTTTCTATGCCTTGACTCAGGGTCTTGACAAAAGTCTAATGAGCATGTACTACCCACAACTACCTGGCAAGCAGCAGCTCACTACAGATGTGTTAACACTTGGTTTGAATACAAGCTGTGGCTGAAACTCGATAGCTCTGGTTTTAATTGTTGCCTTTTAAAATGAACTGCATTGGAACTTTTATTGTCTTTTCTCTTTGCACAAAAGTATTTTTATGTTCAAAAGAGCTTTTGATGCTGTGGAAGATAATGAAAGATTTACTTTAACAAGTGTCGGCTTACACTTTGGTGTTAATAGCTCTATGAGAGTAATCACCAACTGTACTATGTGTTTGACTCTTTAAAGCTTGTTTTGAATTAGTTTGGCTTTTTGTCTTCCGTTTAACTCTGTTTTGGCGAACATCCACAATTCTCTACTGTAAAAGAGTTGTTTGGTCGTAAAATAGAAAAAAAGCAAGGTTTTTATTTATTAATGGTTCAGTCCATTGTGATTGTTTCACATTAAGTTGAAAATGAAAAATACAGAATGAGTTGTTTTGGATCCAAATATAAACGTCTTGTAGTCGAAGCATAAAATGAAATTTGTAGATTTAAGAATCAGTGTTCTGAAACTTTTTATGATAGAGTTGGGCAGATTATGTGTGTCTTTGTTGTAATACATTTCGTTTTGGGATATCTGTGATATTTTTGAAGGAACTTTAAGGTTTGTTTTTGACTGAGATTTCTCTATCAATGTTTCTTTTTGCTTTCAGCCCAGCAGCTTGAATTGATCAGACAGAAAACTTAGTTATAAACAGATGCATATATTTCTAGCTCTGCTGAATTATTTACGTTTTTTCTCGAAGAAAAGGTTTTGTTATATTCTTCATAATTCAAATTTCGGAAGTAATTCTTTAACTGTTGGCAGCTCAGTTTGATCTTCAAAAGTAATGTATGTTGATATAAAAGTCTTGCAAGAGTCTTCATATCAAGACTGTTTACTTTGGTTTAATAACAGACTGAGGTCATCCCCACTGACGAAATCATTGCAAACAAGCTTTTTATTGGACAGCGATCTGAGAAACATTACAGTTTTGTAATCCTGAGCGGTGTGAGAAACATTGCAGTTTTGTAATCCTGGCTTTGAAGGTGAGCATGCAGGTTGGGTCCAACAGCACCTATATCTTATCACACCATTTGAAATTACAGAGATAACATACAATCGTTCCAACATTCTGCTAGCTATCTTCAGTGTTTGTAGCGGGAACAGGCAAGGCACTGCTTGGCTTGTCTGACACCTATCATGTGGTGTTTTAGATATATCTCTTTGATTGGGAAATAAGTTGGTGTTTTCCACTGAGCTATATACATTCTATGATTGGAAACTACTGAGTGATATTTTGTCATTCACCAGGCTGACCTAGAATATATAATATAAGATTTATGCAAGATATTTTTCAAACTATGTGTGAATTTTTTTTTTTTTAAAGAAAAGCTAGCAGGAACATAATATATTACAACTGTAGATCTAATCAGTTTAATGAAAGTATCACATATACCCCACTTTTTGTTTATATGCATGGGCGCATTGGGTAGTGCGTCAGCCTAGCAATCTGCCAGCCTTGGCGGTTGTGGTTCAAGTCCTGCCCGGGCACCTCTCTTTCAGCCCGGAGAGACAGGAGCCCTGACACCAACGTGGTTGGTGTTGGTGACACCGTGGTGATGTGGCTAAAAGATTGCCGAAAACCGTTTAAAACCCCAAATCACTCACTCACGTATATATGCATGTAAAAGAATTTCAAGACTAGTTCAGACGGTAAGAATCAACATGTTTTCCGTATGACATTTCTTCATGAATCTTTCGTTGCCTGTATTGGATTTCTGTAGAATTAAACAGGCATATTATTTTGAGAAAGTTTGACTTTCACAATATTTTGAAAGTACTGATGGTTTAATAACCTGTTTCTAAGAAGCTTGATTAAAGTTTAAGAACTAGAGTTAGATTCTGGAATGGATTTTCAAACTTTGCTACTTTCCTTTAGACCACAATAAAGTCTCTGAAGTAAGATTATTATTTCTAAATTTTTATTAAATTAAAATAAATAAAATCCTAGAGAGTTTGGTCACTTCAGAAGTTGCAGCTATCTAGACTGGGAAAATATCTAGACAGTATGCTTGTCTCTGTTATAATAAAACTTCAGGGTCTGGATGACAGACTAACTTTCCTCAAGCCTTTTTATGTAACCCTAAACTGTCTAAGCAACCATTCTTATTAGCTGTACAATGGTTTGTGTCCTTCTGATATGAAAGGAAACCATGTTTGTTATTCTGACATGAAAGGAAAGCAAAGCGTATCTGCATCCATGATGTAACTTCATCAACATCCTCCCTGTGAGTATCTAGCAATCGGGTCATGTTATTATTGAGAGTCCTCAGTTTGTGTTGGTAGCCCTGGCATTGCTTGAGTTGCTGGTTGTTACATAACCATCATGATCCAAGCTAGAGCAACTGCTGGGACATTCTTCTTTTCCAGTAGCTCTTCCATTCCTGACATTCCCGCCAAGCCAGGTGTCACCTTGGTTGGATCCTACAGACAGATAAACATCACTATCAGGACATATGTCTTTGTTTTTCCAAGTCTAAACATTACAAGTGTCAGTTGTAAGCCACTGGTTTAGCTGGGTAAACAGAATATGTCCTGTTTGGACAACATGAACATGCTGAGATGCAGGCATGGATTGTTGTCAGAGGTCACAGGGCACCTGCAATGATGTCAGGGCATGTGATCCAGGAGGTCAGAGGTTACTATGCATATGCAAAAGATTTCACTCCAAGCTTGTGCAGTATGGCTGAGGACTGCCGCTTCCCCAAGGGATGACTTAACTTGTCTCAGAGATGAGAATCACTGGATGTTTGACATTGGTTTCCAGTGGAGTGTAGACTGTTTGTGAGAGCTGTTCATGACATATAATTATGTTTACAGCCATGATGCTTCTATAGATAAACTGTCAGAATTAAATCCTCATGCCAGTTATCAGATGACCATGTTGGAGATTACCAGAATAGACATCAAGGTGCCATAGACTGCCTTGATATTGTGTTCAAATAATTATATCCATCTGCCTATTTTTGCAGACGTGTAGTCTTCAAAATGCTTGTGTGGATAAGTGTGTATCTATGTCAAATCAGGAGTGCAGTTTCAGTAGCTCAAAATTGTCCTTATTTCAGAAAGGCTTTTAGGGAAGTTTCTTCAGCTATATCACTTATCATTAGCCATAGTAACTGAGGTAACTGATAGTAACTCAGTTTGTTATTAAAAGGTACTTGGCAGCTACTATGGCTAATGATAAGTGATACAGTTAAAGAAAATTCCCTAAATGCCTTTCGGAAATAAGGATAATTTTGAGCTACTGAAACTGCACTCTTGATTTGACATAGATACACACTTATCACATTTTAAAACTTTTAGGGACGGTACTGTTCGACATTATGGATGGAGAATCTTCCTTATGTATTCTCAGTTTCACTACAGAAGAGTCATCTCATAATGCAACATCTAAAACACTTTGGGAAACACTTCTAGGAAGTGATGTGGTATCACTTAGAAAGAATTGGACATCAGGAACCCAATGCTTGCAGTACAAGGTGACTAAAATGGAGATATTTTAGTTTCACCTTTTCACTTGATGTGCCCCTTGCATGTCACATTACTTTATGGCTGAAATATTGCCCTTTATACCTAAACAGGGTGTTGTTAGTTTTTAAATTTTTGATTAGCAGTTTTGCACATCCGGATGAAAATGATTAGCATTTGGTGCATATTGATCATCATTTTATGAGCAGTTGATTAGCAATCAGCTGAAATTGACTAGCAAAATGTGATGCAAACACGAACAAAGAATACCCTGCTAAAACATCATCTCAACTTGGCAAAATCTTAAATCTTGATATATGTCATCGGATAATCAATATTGTCCAAATCCTTATTTTCAGTCTGAATCCATCTGCTTCATATGAGACCAGACATGTGATTAGACACCAATGGGGAAGTCGGCTCTCCAATGTCGCTTCAGAGTCTGACACCTTGTCTATACCATGCAGAGTTTCTGTATAGGCAGGACACTTTTTCAGATTCCGGTAGAAATGAAAGGTCTGACAGGTGTTCACCTTGCAGCGCACCCAGCTGAGTCATTTAAAGTAACCTGTATTGTGTTAAAGTAGTCCAGAAGAGTGGTAAAAGTCTGAATGTTCTGCAAATTCATCATCAAGATTTAATAATATAACATGGAAACTGTCTCAAAATTCATCATTACTTGATGCTCAATTTTCAGATTGTATGTTTTCCTTTTTTCGACATTCATGAAGAACTATAAAATTATCTGCAATAAACGCTGAAACATTAGTAGAAACATAAAGCATTACAAGGCTGCAGATCTCCTACGAGTATTAACCTTTGGCAATAAGATGTATGAGATCTGTCATAAATACTAAGCCAATGAAATTAGAATGTCTTTTCCAACAGTACGTATATCTGCTGTATAATTCCCCACATTAGGAAGTAGTATACACTAATCAGCTGGATGAGTTTTTTTCCATTAAACCTTAGTGTGCTTGTCACTAATGATCTGTTGTTTATTGGAAAGTTGTGACACAAAACATATGTTATGTCTCATCTTGGTACGCAACCTAGTAAATGGTGTGAGTTGGTTTGGTGTGTAGTGCTTCTGGCATCACGGGCAGGAAATGGTTTTGTGTGTTCATTTAGGTAAATTTGCACTAACCTTGAAGGCAATATATAAGGAATGTGACGTGAGGTTCTCTGGCACACTTTATGCTGATATTAGGAGAACTTTGGACCAATAAGTTTCTCTGAACAGAACCTAAGAATAATACTGAGCATATGTTATTGAAAAAAGCATAATTCTTTCTTATTGAATTAATCTATATGATATGACATCAAACACCATTTTTGACAAAAATGAAATGGATTCACATATGTTCTCTTTTTAATGATAAAATGTGAATAGGAAATGGAGAACAAACAATTTTTAATGCTTATAAGACTTCTTTTATTTTGTCAATAACTATAAAAATTACTTTGATCTATGCACATTAATTTTAATTGTCACATTTCTAAATGCTGACCAAACAATTTCAAAGTAACGCTCTTGATATGTTGAAGGTGATCTATCAGTTCTGGCAAGTAGACAAATACTAGGATAGATTCAGTACATCGGATCTGCCCCAAAAAGGTAAAAAAGGTCACTGTTTTTGGCTAATTTATGTAATTTGGTAATGTTCTAAAGGTGTTAATGAGAAACAGATGGTTTGAAGGTAGTTTCAAATGAATGGGTTCAGGTAAACTTTGCGAACATTTCCTAACACCTGGGTATAAGCAGAATAGCATATAAATAGTAATACAGGTATGAGGGGAATACAGGTGAGGAAGAACCAGGTACGGTAGGTATGTATACATGACAGAACACTACGACTTCCTGACAGGTGATATGACATTGGAGAGTATTATGTTCATGACTGTAATTAACTCAGGAACTGACCTGCAGGGAAGGTGTAACCTAGACCATTGGTGTTAATTGTTATAGCATATTTGCATTGGACATCTCATCTGTCTTTCCTCTTGAAGCTCCAGCTAATTCTCAGAAGAGTTATGGCACGGGGAATTGGTTTAGCATGCCAGAAGCAATAAAAATTCTTGTTACTTGCTTTGAAGGCAAATTTTGCATCCTTCAGGTACTGACAACTGAAATTATGTCCCTGCCAAACAAATTCTGACATCAATTTTGCTTTGTCTTCATTGTTAAAATAAAATTTATTTTACCAGACACAGAATTGCAACCCACTGTATATATTCATTTATTGAATTTGAATATGCAGGTTGCTTCAGTGTGTCCAGTCTTCAGCACACAGCTAAAAAATATTTGTTTCAAGAAGCTATCTGTGGATGAACATCATTCTTCGTCAGTGAACACTTATAGAGCATGCTTTGTATGAACTACGGCAGAAGTTAGCAACCTAGTCTGTCTCCCAGACCCTAGAACATACAAAGAAAATGGAGCCTAGTCAAGTCTAGATATTTAGCAAGTCTAGGAATTCTCAGCTCTAGGAAATTAGGAATATTTCTGGATTCGTTTTCCGAGTTTATTATTTTTCCGGTATTATGAACATAATTTTGTAAATCAAGCCTCTGTGGGCTGTATCACATGGTAATGAGTGGACAGCGAGCCATATAAGTGTAATTAATGCTTCATGTTATATTCAGTGGACCTACACTTACAAATAAAAATGATGGTTCTGGAAAATTTGTGTCACTTTTAGGTCGCAGCTCAGTTTGCTCTGATAGATGATGCCACTTGAAAAAGTGAAATGTTAATGGCAAGTGACAAATACTAAGTATCTGTTCAAATACTGAATTGCAACTGATGCATTCTTTGAGGACTTTTTAAGAACTTTTTTAATTACTGAAAGATGGTATTTTGACAAATTACTAATGAATCAATGAAAGGAAGTGACAGCCAAGGTAGGAATATTGACACTTGTAGATTCTTATCTTCATCAGAGGTGACAGAAAAAGGCTTGACGAGTTTACACCTGAACAGGTAGCAATGTTGACACCCTCAATTATCAGGCAATGTCAAACGTGAGAGCTGTAGGATTTTCTGATAAATATTGGCCTTGCCTCCCTTATTATCACCAGTGTCCACATGCCAGAAAAGAAAGTTGGCAACTTCGGTGTGATAATCAGAATAATTGGGGCTAATCGCACCTAGCCATTGTCAAGCACTGCTACTATCCTGATAACTAAACAGACCTGTGTTATTTAATTCACACCTCTTCGGATGGCCAGCTAGTAGTAATTACACCATGCCCAGTTGCAGTGCTACAAGCTTCTAGCCCTGACTGAGGATAATAACATCTTCTGAATGGTCATTTAGATCCAAGGATGCATCCTGCAGAAGGTTATTATTAAGTACCTGCTGAGAAAATATTTAGTCTAAAAGAAAAAGTGTCATAGTCCATTAATGAAAATACACACACTGTGAAATGATAGTGAAAGGGAAGTGGAGATTAAGTAACCTGGGATAGAAGAGCATTGGCCTTGGGGTTATTAGACACCTCTCTACAAAGGGATTAATATTGGATACATTGAGATTACAAAGAGGAGATGAAGTAAATGGTGTTGATAGTTGTTCTTTGTCGTCACCTAGTTTGATGTTTTATAGCATAGTTTAAATATTTTGCTTTGGATATCACATAGTTAATAAACAATGTCCAAAAGAAAGAAGGTTTTGAAGGAAAGAAAAGTGTATCTGTTAATCATTGTAGGATAGTATAAAGCTATTTATTGGACTACCAGTAGATTAACATTTAGTCCCAGAAACAAGTTTAATCTACAAAAATTATTTACATAAAATATTAAAATACTAATGTTCATTTCATTTAAACTAAACATAAATATCATGAAAATTTATAATGACTTCAGTTTAAAGGATGAAAAGTTCAGTAGAATTTTGGGAATCAGACGGTTTTGTTCATGTGTAACATAACCTGCAACAGATCTTTACCAGATTTTCAAGATTCATTTCATCATTATCTTTTGACTGATATCAACTGATTTTGTTTCTTTGTTATTTATGCCCTTGTAATAAGCTGCTCTCTGTGAAAATTCTGTGTAATAATGCCAGTTTTACTGTATTTAAATGAAGTAGTAATTTATTTCAAGGGAAAGGGTGTGAAGATTTTACTGGGAATGTTGATGGGTAGGAAGTGTTAAGGTGAATGTGTATATGATCACACCTGATGGACAGTAGCTTTGTTTATACATTCCACATGGGAATGGCTTTATAGACCTTGAGATGCTAGCTCTAGGGTGTGTAGTCTGTAGCCAGAAAAAATGTACATTTACATGAGAAACACCATATTGACTTTGACATTTTTATTAGGGTTACTGTCACTAAATGTTCATTCCTTGGGTGTTTCTATTTTAATTACACCAAGTTTGGCATCTAAAAAATCTTGGTTTATCAGTACATGCAGAAAGAATTATGCCCACAAGACCTGTTTGTCATGCTGATGTAGTAAACAGATCAATCAGTTATTCAGTTATATTTTCAAGAACTGTTCTATTGCTTTGGTGTTAATACCGTTTTAGATACATTTTTTTCTCTAAATGCGAATAATTATTTGGGTTTGGAACGTGTAAAATCTGATTTTGCATTACTTGAAAATATTTCTGAACACTTGATAAAATGTGACCAAAGTGTAGGTCATTGTCATCAAACGCTTAAAGTGCATCCCATTGGGTTTCCGGGGAGTGACGTTGTGTCAATTAGATAGAATAGGGCCTGAGTAACCCAATGGGGCCTGAGTAACCCAATGGGGCCTGAGTAGCCCAATGCTTGTCGTACAAGACGACTAAAATGGGGATCTTTTGCTTTAACTTTCCTTTCTATCGATCCCTTTTATGAACTATCTTTTCGCTCGATGGGCACCTTGCACATCATGTTGCGTCATGGCTAAATATTGCCCTTGCAATGTAAAACATCATTTAGAAAAAAAACAACTTTAAGTGCTTACTTCATTTGTCAGTCTTATGTTCTCTCAGAAATGCTTAGAAACACAGTTGAGCGTTAACTTAAAGAGTACAATTTTACTCGGGCTGATTTCTCAATTGAAACAAGTTTTAAACTTTGTTAATGAGAATTTTGAAAATTCAAGAAGGAGATCATGCATTTGTGGTCTAACATGTTTTGGAAAGTAGGTTGTGTTTAAATATACAGTTTATATTTTCACATCTTGAGAAGCTAGTCCTTATTTTGTTTAATTTGAAGAATATCTTTCAGAAATTTGACGCATGCTAAAATTGGTGATAAGATCTGACAACTATGATGTTTGACTGGTTGTAGTACATTAGTGTTTTGGACAGCATACAAGCTGTCATATTGACATGATGGATTGACCAAACACAGATCCTGTTACAGATAGACCTGTCACAAGTCTTCACAAAATACCTGCCCCTTCATAACTCATGAAGTACACTCATCTGTAGAGCCTGCTCCCAGGCAGCCTGGAGAACCATATTAACTTCGACTCTAGTACTTGCATTATACAACTTCACTGAAACAGATAATTGACATCCACTTTGAAATATGCCACTGACAGTCTGGGTGGTGTTTGAAGAAGACAGATTAATATCTTTTAGTTTTTTCATAGATTCGCAGGATTATGAATCTATGATATAATTTTGTATGTTATTTTGTAACCATAGTGGAGCAGTCTCAAGAGACTTTTAAAGTCCCTCGCCCTGAGGCCATCCTGTTTTATAACCTAGAGACAAAAGTTAATTTATCTTTGCTTTGCCCAAACATGCTTTTATAGCTTTTGTTTTAGTGTTTCAAGAATGAACATGTGCCATAAAGTTTTGTGAAGAAAGAATTATCAGATCGTTTGCACAGTATGTGAAGTTTAAAAAAAATTGTGATTCTAGGCTATACTTTGTCAGACACTTAGTTCAAGTGTCAGACTTTAGTCTAACCATAAACCGTTAGGCCCTTTCCTTTGGCCCTTGGCATGACTATTAAAGCAAATGGTTTCCCAGAGGAGTAATACTTTCTTCGTCTCTTTTGATGGTAGTTTCGCATATTAGTAGTTGTACAGCCTGAGGGTCTTAAAATGATATCACCAGATTTTTGGTCACACAGTTTCCAGGTGATTGACAAAAATGACAATTTTTAATGCTATCATAATCTCCTGATTTAGTCAGAATATCAAATGTCGATATTGTCAAGTACTCATCAGCTAGTTTAATCCAATATTGTGCACATTTTTAAACGGCTAGAGACAACCAAGGTGTAGGGTATCTGTGGATCTGAACAGGGGAAACAAATGCAGGAGTTGTTTGACTCCCAGTTCTGACAGGGCTAGCACAGATCTACAGAAAGATAGAAGCGACAGAGTCTGACAAGAACAAGCAATGTCTGTCAGAGGCTGACACCTGAGGAATGGTGTGGCTATGCTGGGGCCAACTGATTGATGCCAACAGACCAACGAGGCTGGTCAGATTAGCTTACAGATGGTTTCCTTGAATTGCTACATGAGAGATACGAGTGCTTTCTGGGAACAGTATCAAACTAACTACCATAATGTATATACTATTGTGAACACATTTGAAAGAATAGGTCTCGGTATAATGTGAATCCTCCAACCCTCCAATTCATGGAGTACAGGGGCGCAGGATGGTGCTGTGGTATGCGCGTCGGCCCAGCAGTATGTCAACCTCGGCGGTTGTTGTTCGAGTCCTGCCCGGGCACCTCTCTTTCAGCCCGGAGAGCCAGGAACCCTGATGCTGATGTGATGTTAGTGAGACAGTGGTGATGTGGCTGAAAGATTGCTGAAAACCACTTAAAACCCAAATCACTCACTCACTCATTGAGTACATTCATTTTTAGTCCTGACTTGTTTAATTTTCTGCGTTATATCAATTACACTCTGTCATCGGTGGCAGCGTGGAAAAGCACCTGATTTGTTATCTGGCGACCCGGGTTCGTCCCCGGCTTGCGGCGCTGTGTTGTGTCCTTAGACAAGACACTTTACTCC
>JAUELE010255574.1:0-10633 GCA_031471655.1 Diodora aspera | reverse complement strand
CCTTCAAACTGACCAAACTTGATTTTTCAATTTGGCACCCTGCCACGCCCACTTTTGGAGGTATGGGGCTCAAATGCCAGCTGAGTTAATAAATGTTATAGATCTACAATATGTATCTCCTTTCTTCCATGGGCATGTAACACATTTAGCGATCGTGGCGCATAATTTACTGATCGATTGATGTCCAGCGGCATTTAAAGTTAAACATCAAAGGTATCGATCATCAGCAAACTAATTCTGATCATTTTAATACAAGGAACAGGTACATTATTTTTGTGTTTATTTTTTTTAAAGCAGATTAGATCATACCAGTGTTATAAAATCAGCTTTAGGCTATATGACTATCTGGACATCTGCCACCCTTTCAGTAAAATATCTACACTCGTTCTACTATAAAAAATATTAATTCAGCCATTTTCTTCATTCACAACAAACTTTTGGCATTATAAATTCAATATTTTGGGGATTTCTTTTTCTGATATTAATTCACATCAATGTTCGGTAGTCTAACGAAAAAGCTGCACATCACTATTTGCTTATGCATTTCTAAGCAATACATTGGTGCAAGATCTGATGTTTTCTGACATTTCTTTGATAAAACAGTGCAAGGGAGGTAACTTCTTCCTGGTCACAACAAGGTCTATTAGCAGGGATGTAGATAATAGCCAGAAACTGATAAAATTCACCTGCTGTTGAGTTGAAATTTTGCAGTGTTATTGTGCAAAAATTTTATAGGCCTATATAATCGGGCCTTGCACAAAGCATATAGATGCCGCAAGTTTCAAATTCAAAGTCTCAATATAGGAAATGCGTGCGCAATAACAATACAATAAGACTTCGGCAGAACTACAAAATTATTCATGAAGACTCAAATACCACGTAAGTATGCAGACAACGCCCTTTTTTCAGTAATTGAACCTTTCTGGCAGGTAACCCTCAGCGATCGTGGCTTCGGTCGCTATTCACCAAGTTTGGTATGCCAGTTGATTCTGACTCTAGATTGAAATTGAAAATCACAAAAATATATTATAGATCAATCTAGAGACAGATATTTCGGTCTAGCATTTAGGGTGTTGGCATGGAAAAACATATTTGGCAATCAACTAACAGATTTGCCTTCATCCACGGCATTTCTTACAGCCAGACACACAGAAAGCTTTCTTCGACCTTATGTGTAAACTATTCATCTGCAAACAATAAAACAGGAAACCCTTTTACAAAGATGATGACATTATACCCATACTTCTAATATGGTACAACATGCATTGAATGTACAAAAGGTCAGCTTACCAAATTCAAACGCCACCGAACCTTTATGGATCAACTAAATGTTCAGGTCAGGCGACATGTATACACATCGACTAGTGAACCATCATCATTTGCTTGAAATACGCAGGGACAAATGACAACGGATTCGTAGTTACATCATGAGATGGCTCGCGACTTCATTGAGACAGTTAGACTTTTGTCAAGACACTAACGCTGTGAATAATTGTATATGTACAATCAGAGACAGGTTATTTTTCCTGGGACTACATATATCCTTCCACAGATGTGCCTATAGCAGGGCCAGGCAGAGATGACTATGATAGAGCGAGATGTTCAGACGTCTATGCTTTGACTCAGAGTCTTGACAAAAGTCTGGCGTGGACTTGCTAGAATATTCGTATAGGTTACAAATACAATGAAGATTCTCTGTTATCAGGATATTGGATTCTCTTTATGTTACATTTAACAAACACATGTTGATTTAAAACCGATTTCAACTCGCGGAATAACATGGATGTATTCTTTTGCCCATCAGTTTATAACATTATATAACGATTCAGTGATTTCTTACTATGACTTACATGTATAAGGATTTATGTCATGATTTGGAGAGGCAGACCAAAACTGTGACACAATGGATCTTGTGAGTTATCTAAAGTCGCCTAAGGTTGTCAAACTCAGTGTTTTCTTTTCAACACACAATTTATGCAATGATAAATATACATACAAGTATGCACCAACCACGAATAATAAAAGATATAGCACGTTTGCCGGTTTTACAGTCACTTGAATTGCCATATCTATTTTGCTACCCCAATGCCATTTAATAGAGAAAGAATTGCATTCCGAACTTTCCGACAGAATCTTGGCAAATATTCGTAAACCTTCGGAACCGTAAGAGTTGCAAATAAATACATTCAGCTCATTTTCGGAAAGCATTCGAAAATTTGACAGAAAATTCTTCGGTAAACCCGGAGAGATTGGTTCGGAATGAGACTGGCTATTTGAAAGTAGAAAATACATTTGCAGCTGCCAGAACTAAGGGAATACGGCGTTATTTAATTAGGTATACACTGTTACAATGCATGATTTACAGTTTATGTTATTGCACCAGATCTAGTTTTGCGTTCGAGAGCACGTATCCAATTTTAACTGAATGTTAAAATGTTCACGTATTCCGTAAAACTGGACTTATCAATGCGAAATCAATCAATTCAGATAACGACTAATCTCCTTCAATGATTTACTAAATCAAAGCTTCTTAAAATTCTCTACACTCCGATAGACCGCCGAGTACAGCTTTACTGTGCCAAACAATTAACATACTTCTTCACTCAACCCAGTAATGTCAAAGAGTTGGTAATTAAACATGGCCGGCCATTTCGCTTCAAGAACCACAAAACGAGTTCAGGTGGAAAACGTCTTTAAATAGTCGGAGACCGCCGACGAGAGGGAGGAACGAGTTCCGACAAGCCAGGTTTAGCCTCCTACTAATGAGATAAAATATTTATGGCTAAATCCATTGAAACGAGCTCTGGGGACCTTTTGGCTGAAAAGTGGCAGTGGACCTTTAAAAGAAAGCAATGAATTGAACTGAGGTAATTACCTATGGATATATTGAAATAACGGGACAATTTCATGCTTCTGGTACATTACATGCTTAGGAAGCGAACATTTCATTTTTAGGGGGAGGGGGGGGACACGGGAAGGGGACTGGAAGTTTTTTGACTTGCAAATTATTTTTTTACCTTATAGTGTAAGACAAACTTTTTTTAAAATATTACGTTTGATATTTAATGTAATTTCAGAAAGATAATATGAAACGTAGAAAAACCTTTGGTTCCCTGGGATGTTGTTCATAGCCAGCACGTCAGCACCACAAAGAAAACTAACCTCAGATGGTTCCAGTACAAACTTTTGGATCGGATATTGACCACAAATTCATTTCTATACAAAACAAGGATTGTCAATAATGATTCCTGTAGCTTTTGTCAGATCAGAAAAGGAACTCTCTCTCATCTTTTCTGGGAATGTGACATAGTTCAAAGCTTCTAGAAGACCCTTCTTGACTGATTAAAGGATAATTGCAATCACATTTATAATCTTAAATTATCTTTGGAATGAGTGATTTTAGGTTGCAAAGAGAATATTGCAATGGAAAGGATATCCCAGCAGAGGATGACTATATGATTGTATGGAATGTAGATCCTTTTTCCTCGGGTGTGAATGTGCGAGTGTAAGCGTGTGTGTACATGTCTGTATCTGAAGAAATGTGCACATATATACCCCAACTACAAGTTTGTTTGTTGTGTTCCAGCCTTGTAAGAGCAGCTTGTCTTTCCCCAGGGCAAGTTGAATTGCTTCAGTTGTAATGGGGGTTGCCTGTGAAATAAAAAAGATAAATACAAAAAAAAATACAAAAAAATAACAATAATAATAAATAATAATTATAATAACAATTATAATAATAATACTAGTTGTTGTTGCTCGAGCTCAACGATAATCCAAGTTTCAATCAGGAAGTTAGACATTCAGGGAGCCTAATCAATTACTGTATCGTAATCATACAGGTGAAATTAACCAGCCCCTAGGGGCAAACGTTAACGCGGAGGGATGGGTATAAATAAACCCACCGGATCGGAGATAGGGCATACATTTGGATTGCTAACTCAAGGTAAGTGAGGACAACACTTCTTGTGTCGTTTGAGGAATAGCAAATCTTTTACATATACCACATTGCCTATTTATTGACATGAGTATTCTCAATAAGGTAAATGTGTCAATATTATTCAAATTTCGTTTAATACTTGGGTTGGGTTTAAATATTCTGGTTTACGGAATTCCGAGATTCTTTCAATGAGGGAGTAATGAGATTTGTTCGATTCTTGAGTCAGTTCTAGTGTATGATAGACAATCTCTTAACAATTTATTGAAAGGAGAAATTGACACGACCGTTGGATGGAAAAGTTTACTTCTAACACGTCCTTATGTATGCTGGAAATGCTCTCGTTTTCGTAGTGATATATCTGAAAAATCGAATGTAGCCTAAATAATTAATCGCCATGCTCGTCTTTAGTTGAAAGCATCTTTTATAATTTGATGAGTGTTTAAGGAGGTATTCAGCGTTTTTGAGATCCTATGGCATACGTTTCGAAACATATGAAACAATCTTTAGCTTCAGTTTTTTAAATTCAATTTGTGACCTCGAGTATGCTTCTATCCGTTTGATTTTAATAATTATAGTGAGTGTGTGTGTCAATGCGCATGTGGAATCATAGCCGATGCATGTTACATGTATATGAAAGATCGAACACTCAAGCAAATTCCTTTGGTTGGTTCCTTACTGTTTCCGATCCAGCTGTTTCGACTGTCATCATAATATGATAAAGTCTTGACTCGTATCGAGACCAGGCCAATTCCATGCACATTGTGCATGCTATGAGTGTCACACATATTTATCTAGTGATTGGAACAATCCAGGCAAACTGTTACCTCGCAGGCGGGGTACACGGCCCAAAACTGGCAGGAATGTTCAAGAAGGCGACCAGGGCCCTGTTTCACAAAGCGATCTTAGTTAAGATCAATCTTAGCGACTCGGTTAATTATAATACCACCGTCACAAACATTTGTATATACTTCTCAAACCAATCTGGGAGTGAGTTTAAGACATGTTGTACAGCTTTAAGTTGTTTTGTCAACTGAAATGATAGTTAAAACTCGATTTCAAAAGTTGATCTTAAGAGTTTACGAGTTTACGAAACAGGTCCAAGCACCTTACCATCAATTTCGACCAGGTTCCCAGTTTGCGCTGGGTAGACGGAATCAATTTATGACCACTTGCTCAGGGCGTCTCAGTGTGAGACAGGGCGAGTAATTGAAGTCTTTACAACACAAAGCGGTCACCCATTCAACTAGTGACCGCACTCGACGTTGCTTACCGCGTTAAGCTCGTGTTCGTTGTTTTTTAACTGGACCACACCGCTCAGAAAAATCTACTTTTTAAGACTTTAAAATGAACACGGCAATACATTGATACAATGTACACTTTCTGCCAACAGATGAAGGTATTCGTTGCAGTAGTTGCTTGTGTGGCATTGGCCCTTGTATCCGCCAAACCAACCCGCCTCGAGAGATCTTTGGTGAAAGGTAAGTATTTTCATTCCGTTATGTATAATCATATATAATGTATAACATATAGTATTATAGGGAGGTACAATGAGGTATTGGTGAAGGTACATACATTTAAGGATATGAATATTTCAATGGTAAATTGGTGACGCTGAAGTAGCATATTGGAGAACATGAGACTGGATATTGGCATCGACCCATTCTTTACCATTTTCGGCTTGGCTGGGCTAAGACATCCGTTTCTATGTACGGAATCATGATGTATTCTACATTAAATAAGTATGTAAAAGGAACCATAACCACGTCATCACAGAGCATCAAACTTCCTGAATTGCAATGGTCTACCCTGAAGCCATGTGAATTTCAAAATGATTGATTGACAGTTGTACATTTTTGTCGGCTTCGTGAACGGCCACGTATACATAATTTCAAAATATGTCGTAATATCTATCAACTTTATTAATATGTTATCAGACTATTTGGTATTTTGGTTGGATTTGAGTTTGAATAAACTTTTAAATTTAAAAAGCATACCTAAAAATGAAAGTGACAAATATGTTTGTGTACACTTCAAATCCAGTTAATCCTTCCCTATTTCCGACTTTAACCTCGCCAATGTCCCTTTTTAAGGTGCCCATTATCCCTTCGTTATACGGGCCAGCACCAGTATTCCTTTACTACATATCCAAGATCTCTGTATGGATGTACCCTCGCCGATATCCCATTGTTCCCTCCCTATATCGAGAATCCTTCCCGGTTTCTCATTTTAGCCTCGCCAGTATCACTTTATAACGTGTCCAATATCTCTCTTGATTATAATTTATGTACCCTCTACATTATCCCATTGTACCCTCCCAATATCCCATTGATTGTACCCTTACCAATATCCCTTTGATTGTACCCTCACCAATATTCCATTGTACCCTCCCAATATCTCGTTGATTGTACCCTCCTAATATCCCATTGATTGTACCCTTACCAATATCCCATTCTACCCTCCCTACAATCCATTATAGCTTTCTCAACAATATCCAATATCCCCACAAACCGTCCGCAAAAATCTTTCACGAAAGCCTCCCAGATATCCCATTAAAGCACCGGTTTCCAACTCGGTTTAGAGCTTGCATCCCTGATTTTTAGATATCATTTTGACTTGAAGCAAAGAGGTGATTGAAGCATGGATTGGATACGACATTTAGACGACTCTTTAATACAGAAGTAATGTTCTTCACTTAAACAGGATGCAGGGAAGGTACAATGTGATATTTGAGAGGCTATTATGGGATATTTAAGAGGCTATGGCACAACAGCTTCCCACAGGGATGCGCGACGAGATGGGATGTCAAGGGTTGGATGAAAATTGTCAGGATTTGTAGAGAGAAAACGAATCCTTGTTCTAGCCGCATCTTCTATCAAATAGTGTTGTGATGCTTCAAAATAAGTATATTTCAATAAACGTCTTATTCAGCCTCGCTTTGTTACAGGAAGTCCTTTCGAACAGAGTCAGGATGCAGCAAGTTCTATTCCAGGTATGGTTGTTGTCTAGGCTCGTTGTCTAAAATCTGACAAAACCCAAGCTGACTTGAAATCAACTACCATCACATTTACAGTCCGACAGTATACTATGGTCATTCAACATGGTAGATCAGGAAACCTCAGATAACATCCATTTTATTTGGAATTCACGTTTTGAGTCAGACAATTTTGGGGGAGGGGGAGGGATGTCCTTCTGTCATACAATGAAAGGGGGCATAGTGCACTTAAAGTTTGAAAACTACTGTAAAAGGGGTTGGATGGTGGTTGATGACTTTGTCATTTTTATGAGGGAAAATAATATTCTATAACACATAGGTTAATTAAGATCATGTTTGCACTTTTTATGCAAGCTGAACTCATAAGTCACGAGCAGAGTAAGTTTCCAGGTAGATACCGATATAAAAATGAATGGATGGTAATAGTCATATTTTCAATTTTCTAGGTCTAGGAGATGGTATTTTGACCGACACCGAGCCAGCGTTCCCAATAGATCCAATTGCAGACATTATGAATGAACCCGTCCCGGCTTCACCTCCACTGGATATTGTGCCACCACAGCCAGAAGAAACGAACACACCGTCAGGACCAGGTTTAACAAAGGTATTCGGTCATCCACCAAAGATGCCGTTCATGATGCCCGGAGGACAAAGGCATCCGATGCTATCGATGATGCAAGGTCAAGGTATGTCACCCATGATGCAAGGTCAAGGTATGCCATCCATGATGCAAGGTCACGGTATGCCGCCGATGATGCAAGGTCAACGTATGCCATCCATGATGCAAGGTCACGGTATGCCATCCATGATGCAAGGTCACGGTATGCCGCCGATGATGCAAGGTCAAGGTATGCCGCCGATGATGCAAGGTCAAGGCATGCATCCAATGATGCACGGGCATGGTATGCCTCCGAGGATGCAGGGTCAGAATATGTCCCCTGAAGAGCAGATGGCGCTGATGGCAATGATGCACGGAATGCCACAGATGTCAGAGCAAGGCATGCCACCAATGATGCAAGGCCAACGCATGCCACCAATGATGCAAGGCCAACGTATGTCACCAATGATGCAAGGTCAACGCATACCACCAATGATGCAAGGCCAACGTATGCCATCCATGATGCAAGGTCAACGTATGATGCAAGGTATGCCTCCAATGATGCAGGGTCAGACTATGTCCCCTGAAGAGAAGATGGCGCTGATGGCAATGATGCACAGAATGCCACAGATGTCAGAGCAAGGTATGCCACCCATGATGCAAGGTCAAGGTATGCCACCAATGATGCAAGGTCAACGTATGCCACCAATGATGCAAGGTCAACGTATGCCACCGATGATGCAAGGTTCACATATGCCACCAATGATGCAAGGTATGCCACCCATGATGCAAGGTCAAAGGCCACCTATGTCAGAGCAGCAGATGGCAATGATGGCGAGGATGCACGGTATGCCACCAATGTCAGAACAAGAAATGAAATCAAGAATGATGCAAAGTGTGATGGCAAGGCGACGCATGGCCGCCATGGCTGCCGCAAAGGGTATGCCTACAATGATGCCAGGACAACAAGGTATGCCAAGTGGCATGCAAGCTAGAAGCCTATTCCTGCAAAAGCTCGGAATGGCTCAAAGAATGCGAGGATTGCCTGGGAGAATGATGTCCGACCCAATGATGCCCCCAACACCAGAAGGTAAGCCAGAACAGAGTAAGACAAAATCGCAAACCTTAGGGACTTTATGTAAGGGTGTACGTTTAGATCTTTAAAATTGTTACCCTTTTTCTTGTTGATTTGCTGAATGATTATGACATTGAAAAGTCAAAAGTTAGAAAAACCAACCCTGAATCTATGCATCAACGAGGGCTCAGTGTATTTAATAAGGTGCAGCTATAGAATTAATACCCATCTCCAGAGTCTTATCACGTTAGATATGGGTATGTTACTAATTGAATCCAAATAGCTTATTTTTAAGAATAAAATTATTTCCCCACAATTTACGAAGCTTTCACGACATTCAACTTCATTCATAGTACAGCAATAGACACGACCGCCCTTTTGTCTTGGTTTTAAAACAAATCAATCCCAGATGAATTTATTTCATAAATGTCGTCAGTTTAGCATTACAAATTTGTAGATAATGACTATTTAAGGATTGATGTTAGTTCAGGTTAGTTCAGGTTAGTTTACACTTAAGCTGATAAGGCGTGATTCTGAGGGGATGAATCAATTCTCTAGTGGATCCGAGGATTTATGTTGTCTTCAAGTACATTCTGTTTGATGTCTTAACATTCATACAGTCGTTCAGAAAACTGGACTCAACATTCGAATAAATGTATGTAATGGTCACCGAAAGAGTAGAGCAGGATAAAGTATTACTCGTCTAGAAGTACAATTGCTTTACAGTAATTTAGATAGGCGAGAAGTATCATAGCAAATGGGTTTTAGGTAATAATGTTTGATGAATGCCTAACCTTCTTATATTTTTAAAACAAAAACTGAATAAAAACGAAACAAAACTTTGTGTTATAACAGCTGTTGGTGAGATTGACGACAAGGATTTGGAGAAATTCATGCAGTTTGACGGACAGGTTGAAGAACTCAGGAAAGCAGTACTGGCTAGTTTCTACAAAGACTTAGTCCAATTGTAAGTTGGCGTTTTGGTTTATTTGTTTTACACTCTTCTGAGATATTCAGGATGCAGGTCCGAGGGTGGCATTGTGTCGATAGGTGATCACCAAGACATATCTTCTAATCTGTATAGTATTGGCAAATAGAAATGATACGAACATACCTGCTGAGGAGTAGGCAAACAACGTAGGTGGATCGTGACATTATGTCAGTGGTGTTTGCTGCAAAATACAAAAAACTGATTTGACACCTGGTCTGGCGCCCCACCATCTAAGCCCATCAACCATTAGATCTGATCGCCTGATCATACCATATCCTCTTGCTAAAATCCTACAAATCTTGATAACCAATATCCCTTAATTTTGGTGCAGTGTACATTAAAAAAGGGCCAATGACACAAATCACATGAGTAATTACTATTGCACTCCAACTGAATTACGTATGTTCACTAGTATTCCCTTTCCTTAAAGACGTATAGTAAATATCTTAAAGTTGAAACATTTTCTGAAATCTGGGAGCCTCAATGTTACCATTCTGTTTCAGTCGAGGAATCTCCAAGGCATTCCAAGCCAAGCTTCTGACCAAGCTCGCCATCATCAGACAGATCGAGAGCGGGGTTGAACTCCCCATCAGAAGCACCCTAGCAATCAAGAGCACCACCCCCGAGATACTGGCAGATGCACCCCAGGTCGTTGCTTGAAACAAACAATACTTTCGACGGGGTCATTATTAAAGAACGTCAACAAAGCTTCTCTGAACTGTGAGACCACATGAACATTTGCTGCCGATTTCCGACACGCAACACAAGCGGATTCCATGAGTACAGCAAAGACTTGATCATACAATTACGACCTATGTGTGTTTCCAAACTCGTATGCAATATTAATAAAGTGATAATGTTTATATCGACTTTGTTTCTAGTTTAAATCATTGCTATAGTATACTGTGGAATGGACAGCGGTGGCGCCAGGAATTTCCCGACAAGGGGTATGAACTCTCCGACAAATACACACATTTTCAAATTACGCAATAAAATATACACATTTTCAAATTACGCAATAAAATATACACATTTTCAAA
>JAUELE010255563.1:0-10633 GCA_031471655.1 Diodora aspera | reverse complement strand
ACAAAAATTGCGTGCCTCCAATCAGAGGGCAGAGCTTGAGTTCACAAAAGGTGCCTCATTGTGACAGGGGTGATATGTGTCTCGGCTTGCAAGCTGTCACACCTGTCGGGGAGAGGATGGTCTACCACATGCTTACCAAGCATATAGCACGTTCAGATAATTTAGTATAAATGCCCTCACACAATCATTTCTACCTGGCCAGGCTATGAACACACAATCAGCAACTTCTTCTGCTTTAAGAACAACAGGCTCTTCTTGATGCAGCACAAGCTGCACTTGTGCTTGTGATAAGGAAAAGGAATAGAAGACAACTTAGATCATGCTGGGTACGTCCTTGTCATTCAACTAAACACAAGGACACTTGCAGAACAAATGAAAAAGAGCTGTGCATGGTGCAATAGTTATAGCAACCTGAAGGACGCAATGACGTGGTAAGTGCGTGGTATGAGTGTGGCACAATCTAATCAGTTGTAGAAAGAATGAGGTTTGATCTAATGGGATGTAGTGGGCGCGTGATCATGTGCGTGATAGGAAATCAGTGGGAAGGTGTTCGACACAGATCCTGGTAGGAACATAGTATGAACTTTATAAATGCAATTTTTTATGAATGCAGCGAGAACTTGATGAGCATGATAGTAACCTCATATACACGTTTAAGGCTCCAGAACACTGAAGTAATCAGTGATTGGTTGGTTGTTCCCTTACTATCAAATCAAAATTGATCTTTCTTATGAAGCCTGCAGCCCAAGTATACAATGCCACGTCATTAAGACATTTTTAGCCGAATTTTCAAACAGTGTCATCATTCCATAGTTATATCTCCTTACCAGGAATAGGTAGACGAATGGTCATTAGATACATACATCATTCGAAAGCTTATTAAATTCCTCTTAAATTTTTCAATGGTACTAAAAGTAACTATATTTGAAAAACGTCATCACACAACTTAGAAAAAAGTGTCCCGAAATTACAGAATTTTCGGTCGAATTTTCAAAATGTGTCATTGTTCCCTAGTTATATCTTGTTACCAGGAATAGGTAGAGAACTGTTTTTGGTACTATTGAAAAGTTAATTTAATTTACTTTAAAATAAGCACCACTTGTAATGTTAGATGTTAGGTAGTTTTTGAAATTTTTAACTTTTATTGCACATGCCATATTTTCCACAAAATTCAAAAGTTTGGTCAGTACTCCAGGGACAAAACAGTTGCCAACTCATCAGTATGGAAATGATTAACAGAATATTCATGTTTTCTGACAAGGGCATCCTGGGAAATATCTTGGTACATTTCTTGTTGTCACCAAGTATATGGTCGTGGTGGTCGTGTGGTACAGCGTCGGACTCTTGATCTGACGAGCCTGGTTCGAGGCCAGCTGGTGCCATGTTGTACCCTTGGACAAGGTACTTTACTCCACTTGTCTCAGTCGACCCAGCTGAAACTGGGTACCCGGCGTGGAGTATGGATCACCTTCTGTGCGCCTTAGTGGGTTGCCTAGGTTGGACCGAGGTAATGATGATTGAAGCGCTTTGAGCAGTGCGTAGTGCCGTATTAGCACGCAGCGCTTGATATAGCGCTATATAAGACTCAACAACATTATTATTTCTCATTACGTTTTGTTGCCCTGCTTGCGACGGGCTGGGTAATTCCATGCACATGACATATGGAATTGTGGACTGAAGAAAGTTCTTGAAAGATCAAACAAGAAACCTAGAATTAATTGTTTCTTGGACTACCTTTTAGTCTTAGTTTATTAGTGTTTACGCCTCCATCACAGTGGATCGGATTGTTCACTCATCCCTCTTTCACAAGGCGGGAAACAGCACCCAGATAGGTCTGTTGGTTTATTGAACTGTTTAAAAACTGGGGTGTCTGACAAATATGTTGCCTGACAAATGGGGTATTACCGAAGTTTTGATCTCGGGTTGAGTGTAACCCTGTCGAGTCATACTGCGTTCGGGCTGGCATGCAGACTCTACCCGGTCCGCAGATCTATGTAATTGGTCGTCCTCTGTGTACAGGTCAGGGATAAACCATGGCCTTTCTCCACACAA
The DNA here is from genome assembly GCA_031471655.1 of Diodora aspera. Taxonomy (NCBI): domain Eukaryota; kingdom Metazoa; phylum Mollusca; class Gastropoda; order Lepetellida; family Fissurellidae; genus Diodora; species Diodora aspera. The sequence continues at coordinate 8,581 of JAUELE010255563.1, read as the reverse complement.
TTCTAAAAAGACAATTGTTGTGTTTTGCTTCCATTACTAAGGACATAGCATAATCTTCTTTTTTTTTAAACTGTCTGTTTTTAGAAGATCATATTGACATTTGATACATATGTGTATCAGTTTTGACATCTCGTCAAATGGTTATTCCTTCGAAGTAAAAGGTTTGCGTCATCTAGTCATTTTGCCTGTTTTATCGTTCCAAAAGGTATTTGGTGTACTTTCTTTTGATCATCAGTTTAGAACATGTCCTATTTGGACTGACGAGTTGAGACAATCAAATCGTGAGAGCGCATCTCAGTAGATTATTTGTGTACCTCGTCTTTATGGTAATCATGTGATCATTGTGTTTAACCTGTGTTATTATATCGGCATTACACTTTTTATTAGGCTGCAATACATTGGTATTCTGTGCGTTCATGTATTAGAACAAACAAATTGTGAACTATCGGGGTTACAGAATCACACAGTTGGAAGGTCACAGATGTGTTTCAAAGGCTGCCAAATAGTAAGCTATGTCAGTTTTACTCAAACATTTATTTGACTTTGAGCTGGGATATTTGATTTTCGTCTAACTATACCAGCGTTTCAATTGGATACCTGGTGGTTGAAAGTGATGTTTATGTGAAAATGAACTTCTGGCGCCTAACCGAATAGCAGTTCGGGTTGTATACCCCATGGGGAGTTGGGAAATGTTGCCGATTGCACATATTTCCAATGACTGGGGCAAGAATTGTAGCATGCATTCATGAATGGAACTAGCGCATTACCAATATACACAATTATTAATTATTATTAGTATACATGTAATGATTCTTTCAGAACCAATGAAACTTCATGGTGGACGGATCCATGCAGTGTCTAAGACCGATAAATACTTAACGTTGATGGTCATCGTCGACGCTGACCTAATTACGTTCATGCAACGCCCGAACTTTACGTGGTTCTTTGAAAACGAAACTGCGAACGGCTTCACTGACATCAAGGGCGAGCACACCAACTTTCTTCTACTAGAAGCGCACAATAACTCCTGGAAAGCGCTGCTGGGAACGTATATCTGTCAGGTGGCTACCAGCTATGAAAGAAAAAATATGTCCTTTACTGTTATCAAAGAACATAGTGAGTGTTTTAAACATAAATCGCACTGATCTAATACTTAGGGTTCTTAAAACTGCCCCAGTTGACTAATATAGCGCATTCTCGAAATCCAGGGCATAAAATATGGCTCCGCCAATGGTCCGTCATATACCCTGGAATCACTCCTTTCCACGACGATCGTCTTCAGGTGGGCGTTTTGGTCAATCAGTGAAGCTTCCATAACGAAAGCTTGCGTCGAATCATGTGGCGCGTCTCTCCCAATTAAGAGTTAAATTTGCAAGAGTTACTTCTCGTGCAGTGAATGCGACATTTCATTGGTTGTCTATATTCATCAGATTTGGATTGTCCATACACACAACACGATCATGGTAAATAGGAGGCCATCCAGGGTATATGAGGTACCGTTGGCGGAGTCATATATGCCCTGGATTTCGGGAATGAATATAGCGTAACATGATCAAATTGTCATTTTTAAGTTGCAACCGGATTCCTGAAAATATCAGAAGTTGTCTGCAATAACTTGGCATGTTGATGAGAGTTCATTGAACAAGTTGCGTATAAGAAAGACATATGTGTGAGCAGAAGCAACTGAAATAGAAATTTGCTTTTGGTTTCCTGTCTATTTATCCCGCTTGCGTTGTGTGTCTCTCGGTTTTATTTCTAAATATCATTCGGTATATATTTCTCTTTGAAACTCAGTGTGTTGCTACCGTGCCCTACACGTTCAGTTTGATTGCTAACATTAGTATCACCATGTCCTACACGTTCACTTTGATCGCTGACATTAGCATTCCTACTACGAGAGCTGGCCAAGTGATGCGGAGCATAGAGTGGGTCGGATCCGTGTGAGAGGGGTGGACGCCAGAGGGAACTTCTGGCTACATGACTGTAGACACCACTTCAGGACTTCTGATTCCGTGAAATACAAGCATAGAACGTTCGCGTGCTGGCGCTCAGTTACCAAAATCCGGGTTTGCTAAAAATAACGCCTCCACCCTTGGATTCGCGGCTGGTCCAATAATGAGCATCAACCGGTGAAGCAAGGATGACGTGCAGCAATGTCGTTTATTTCACATTTTACTCGTCCTTGCACAAATGCCTGCCAGAAGAATTATGTCCATGCATATCTACTATTTTGATGAAACCATCTAGCATTAAAAGTAATTTTTACTTTTCGGGTATAACAGTATCTAATGTAAATGTTAAACCCTGAAGTGTAACCAATATGAAAACGACATATTTGGCACTGTGTATTAAGTATTGCTTGAAATGTAATCAAATGTAACTGTTAAACTCGGAAGTGTAACCAATATAAAAAACTACGTACATGTATTTGGCACTGTGTATTAAGTATTGCTTGAAATGTAATCCAATGTAACTGTTAAACTATGTAGTGTAACCAATATGAAAACGACGTACATGTATCTGGCACTGTGTATTAAGTATCGCTTGAAATGTAATCCAATGTAACTGTTAAACTCTATAGTGTAACCAATATGAAAAAGACGTACATGTATGTGGCACTGTGTATTAAGTATGGCTTTAAATGTAATCCAATGTAACTGTTAAACTCTATAGTGTAACCAATATGAAAACGACGTACATGTATTTGGCACTGTGTATTAAGTATGGCTTTAAATATAATCCAATGTAACTGTTAAAGTCTGTAGTGTAACCAATATGAAAACGACGTATTTGGCACTGTGTATTAAGTGTGGCTTGAAATGTCTTCCTCAGAGGGTACTGGCTTAGGAGGCATGGCCTTGTTATCCTTAATTCCAGTACTGGTCTGCACCATCATCCTGTTCCTTGTGTACAAGAAATGCATTAAGCAGGTAAGGGTTCATTGTGAATAGAACTACAATGTTTCTTTTTCTCTTACAGTTTCAATAATACCTATCATAAATCGACACCAACCGATAGTGAACTAAGGTTATAATAGCTTTCATTTGATTATCCTTAGGGTTATTGGTTTAAGAACAATATATTCAACTTCCGCTTTATGTCTACCCTTGATTAATGACATACAAGTAGAAGGTTAGTGTATAGTTTGTGCGTGTGTGTGTGTGCATTTTTCTCTATCCCAACTTTACTAGTCATTTTATATTTGTTTCAGAGACTGATTAGGCGGAGAATGAAGAAGTTCCTCAAGTTCCGTAATGAACTTGCCAAGTATAACACGGTATGGAGTATATGTTTACCTGAAACGGAGGGAAAGAAAGAGATTGTTGTTTCCTTGTTATTTTCTGTAAGTAACTATTTATGAGCTCTGTTACAAATGTAAAGAAAATTCGTCTGACTTAGTGAGAGGAAATGGAAAGGTTGTGAATCCAGAATTCTATGCTGGAATGTTCTTATTCCTCACACTCCGTCTATACAACTATACACTTGTACTACCACATCCTTGGTCAAGGCTTATTACAAATATGGATGCTGAAATCCTTACTGAATCCACGGTACGAGCATACTGAGGTCCTGCGTCGTTCCTGTTAGTTTATTCCAATCGGGAACCCCAAAGATACGAATACTCACTATGATTACTGGATATGGTCAATGAACCTTGGATGCACAAATGCATCTCATGTATTCTACAATTTCATGGCTGCTTAAACAGCTTTCAAAGACACAAGTTGAGGGATCCACTAGAGTAATATAAAGGAGAACGAATGTAAAATAACCATTAAATCAACAATCATTAAATCAATATAATACATTGTCCATCGAGCCATTTCCCTTTGTCTTTTAAGCCTCACAACAGGTGATCGCATTGCCCATCGAACCATTCCCCTTTATCATTTAAGCTTCACAATAGGTTATCTCATTGTCCGTCGAGCCATTCCCCTCTGTCTTTTAAGCCTCACAACAGATGATCTCATTGTCCGTGGAACCATTCTCCTTTGTCATTTAAGCTTCATAAGAGGTTATCTCATTGTCCATCGAACTATTCCCCTTATAATGTGTATGCCTCATAAAGGATGATCTTATTGTCCATCGGCCTAATTAAATAATGCCGCACTCCCTTAATCCCGGCAAATGCAGACGGATTTATTTTCTACTTTCAAATAGGGGGGCCTCATTCCGTACCTTACTCTGAGGGTTTACCGACAATGTTCCGTCGATTTCTGAATGTTTTCCGAATATGAGCCGAATACAATTATTTGCAAGTCAAACGTTTTCGAAAGTTTACGAATTATTTTCAAGATTCTGTTGGATAGTTCGGAGTGTGTGTTTGTTATAGTTTATGAAAAGGGAATCATGCTGCGTCTTTTCTTGATTATTCGTGGTTATGTACATCATTTTTGATACATTGTGAATCTATCGTTCCACAAGTTGAAAACACTGAGTTTGATCGCGAATCCAACTTTCACAGATGATCTGAATTATGCATCTCTTTGACTTTTCAGCTCGATAACTGTCCAAACTAAACACTTCGGTTTTCAGAGTTCGCGCTATGTGAAGTTTCCGCTTTACTCGGATGAATTTCCCACCGACCGTCTTCGTTTCTTAGACACTGTTGGCTCCGGGAACTTTGGAAAGGTGATGAAAGCCGAGGCTCTGGGCATACATGGAAGTGAAAAGTGGGAGCTGGTTGCTGCTAAAATGTGCAAAGGTGACGCATCAGGTTTAAGTGTTTGTAATAACATAAAACGTATGGATATTTTGTGTGTCAACTCTTAATTCAGATAAAGCTACAGGCCGATTTGGGGGATATTTCTTTGCACCGCAGGATTCTCAGACGAAGGGTTTAAATATGCTCTTAGTCGACTACGAAGCCAATATACAACTTCGAAACAAATTTGTATCTATGATGAACCATGTAAATAAAAGCAAGTCGAGATAAATGTGTACAAGACATGTATTCTGAGACGTTTGCACAGCATATGCATATGTTTTTATGCCAGATGAACGACAATGAGTCTGGAAAATGTCAACATGAGCAGATATTCCAGCCCGTGATAAGGACTAATTAGTACCATGAATGTCCGACAATTGCATTCACAACAGCAACACACCTCCTCTACATTGAATGGATCAGACGGTTGATGAATGCCAATGAGATACGTGGGAACGCCTACGCCATGGCTGCCTGACGTTCAGCTGCCGTTGTTGGGTACACTGGATCAATTCGTCTTTGGAGCTGGTCTCAGAAATGTCCAACTGGGTTTAAATCGGGACTCGTGGATGACCACGGCGAAACTGCAATGTTGTGTTGTTGCTAAAATAGGAGTGTGGCTCTAGCAATATGGTGTCGCATTGTCCTGCTGCAACGTCTGTTGCCGATGCAAGAAAAAGGACACCATATACGGTCGTAAAACCTTGGCCCTGGTTCACAAAGCAATCCTAGCGCTAAGTTGATTGTAAACTCTGAAGATCAAGTTTCTAAACCAAGTTTTAACCATCATTCAAGTTGATAAAACAGCTTCAAGCTGTATTACTAATTTACATGTCCTATAAAACCACTACAATATTGTGTTGAGAAATATGGACACATGTTTGCCACGTTATTTTCAGATTACCCGAGTCACAAAGATTGATTTTAACTAAGATCGCTTTGTGAAACAGGACCCTATCAATGTAGAGCTGAGCTGTTACACCATTAACCGGACTGATATTCTGAAAGACCACTGGGCCGATTTTGTAATTTAAGCCAACACCTGCTCACATCATGACACTCGCATCGTCCCCACGCGTTCCTTTCCATGACACAATGATCTGCATAACTTTTTCCACGTCTTCTCCATATTCGAACTCGTCCATCAGCATGCAGAATGCAGAAACAACATTCATCTGAGAAAATCACACGTCTCCACTGTTAATGGTGTTAGTTTTAAGTGTCTTGTTGCCCACTGGAAACGGACATGGCGATGGCGGGGAGTCAAAATGGGTTGAAATGGACAGGACGACGGCAGTTCGGCTGGTTGCAGCCGAGGTAAAAATTAAATGGTCTGCCGAGCAGTTTGGCACACAGGAATGGATCGCGCCGGTGCTGCCGATGGAGGTATCTGTCCCTACGCTGTGTGGTCACTCTCGATCGGCTATTTCTGGGGAGGTCAGCAGTGCTATGAGTAGTAGCAAAACGTTCTTGCAGTTTATGAATGGTTGTAATGTTCACGCTGAAGGACAGGTTATCAAGAAAAAAGGTAGTATATTCATTACAATCACTCTGCCGTACATTATTACATAATGTTCAAAACTTGCGTTTCTTTTGCGTTTCAGCATATATTTATGTGCGTCTGAAAACTGAACAACAGTTCATCGCCTGATTGCCAGTTGTTTTTTCAGCGTTTGAAATATGAATAGCAACGGAACATTACAGGCAGTAAATGTGTGTGATATATAAATGTAACATGTTGTTACATACTTCAAAATATGATGAAGGCTATCAGCAATATAAGTTTGTTTTGGTACTGTACTTGATTGGTCAAGTGGTATCACCGCTCACGCAGTCAATTTCAGTTAGATCTTGCAAATAAGCTGTTGATATTCATTCTTACCGATGGATTGTTCACTAGTTATTTTTCTGTTTATATTTCCATAAGCGGTGTGTGTTGTCTATTCTACTAAGTATATTTGAAGCCATGTCTGATGCATCATAACAATATTGAGGATCTATCACAGGATTTTTACACTACTTTCAGAGACAGCAAATGTACGTGAAAAGGAGAGTCTGTACCATGAGACTGTTATTATGAAGAAGCTACCAAGGCATATCAACGTGGTCACCTATATGGGATATGTAGCTTCTTCAGGTACTTTGCACGTTATACCTGCTGTGTCAAACATGTAAATATATTGGTATTATTCAGCACAATTTGAGATATGTGTTAAACTCTTTCTATTTTTTCCTGAGAATTCCCTTGTTTCACTCTTTAATAATAATTCCATTCTTTCGGCTTTTTTCGAAATGTCTTTTCTTTTCTTTCATAAGTATTTCATGTTAATTATTTGGTTATGCTTATTATATATTTTTCTATTAACACTAAGTTTCTTTATTGATTTACCTCTTATTTACTTGAAAGAAATTAAAACATACATTATTTTCGTGACTACGGGACCTATAAGCATCCTACAGTTAAGGCCACAAAACCGGCACTTAGGGCTTCTTTGACTCACTGACTGAAACACTGACGAAATTGGTAACCGCAGTCAGACTTCCAATAATTATGTATTATGAGGGGGGCAATGGCCGTCTTGTCTGAAAGAATCACAATATGTCCAATAGATTTTAGATTAACTCTGCTTCTGCCCGAAGCCTAGACGTCCCCACCCCCGCCCCCTTCAACCTCCCATCATACGCTTATGAATTCGTATGTTTTCTGCAAACAGAACCCTCGCTTTTGTTGATGGAATACGTTCCTGGCGGAAATCTTCTCCAGTTTCTGCGAAGCCGACGCTCCAAGAAGGAGAAAGACAATCCACCTGCAAACGATGGGATAGAGGCTGCGTCAACAGAAGAAGTCGGAACTGAAGACATTGCCGATTCCAGTCACGAGTCACAGGATGAGTTTCCGACAATTTCTGACGAACAACTTCAAGGGGAGTTCCTTTCATCGCGTGACTTTTGGTCGTTCGCGTATCAGATTGCAAACGGGATGAAGCATGTAGCCTATAATAACGTAAGCCTTTACTTTCATGCATAATGGTAAAGTATTGCTTGAAATGATCACAAACAAGTTCGTTTGCTTGTCAACGTTTTCTGAAAGTACAGACATAATTCAAACATGTTCTTCGCTAGCCAAACATTTAATACCACGAAATGTGAATGTTTTCAACAAGCATTGACTTCGAGCAGGGAAAGGTGTACTTGATCAATTATTGAGTGACTGTTTGTTTGCCCACAGATTGTCCACAGAGATTTAGCTGCCCGCAATGTTTTACTTGGACTTGGAAATGTCTGTAAGGTCTCGGACTTTGGTCTGGCTAGAGACTTAGACGGCACTGAAGAGTATGAGATGACGTCGATGGTGAGTCGGTGGAAATCACTGGATTATGCACCTACAAAAGTTAATAAAATCTTAAATGACAAATCATACATTTCGAATATGATTTTTAATCTCCGTCGGTCAACTTCGTTTGCCAACATTGTCAACAAACAGGCACGACAGTCATTTTTAAGAGCCCGTATTGGCTTTCAAGATCACTTTTTTATTCATCTCAACTGTACATGTTGTCTTTTGGCCAACTAATACCAGTTTCATCCCACATCATTCTTTCATAGTACTACTATTATACTGCCAATGTATTCTGTATACTCCCTTTACTTCACTCCTCGTTCATTCTTGATACTTCATGGCAGTTGTTTACTTATGCCGAAATCCTATTAGTTGCAATACAAAATTCCTTCGTGATAATAAAGCCTTATTTATCTTATCCCTGCAGTGATCACTGAACTAACTAACTACACTGCAGGGCAAAAGAAACGATGCCAAATGATTTCAGTTATTTTCCTTTACGTCTTTCTGTCATAGCTGATCAAAAGGATGCT
>JAUELE010255552.1:0-10136 GCA_031471655.1 Diodora aspera | reverse complement strand
CCCCCCCCCCCCCCCCCCCGCCCAGGTTTTTAGTGCTTGTTACGGCCCTGTATTTATACTGTGTCAGAATAATTGTGAAGCAGTCCCGTAATTTCACTGTACGACATGAACTATAATAATGCACATACTTATGCCAATAAAGGTTGTTTGCCCTATATTTGTTTCAAATATGCTAGAACCACAGTTAGATTAAGAACATGAACGAGATTCCGATACGATGCGAACGAAATGACCCCAGCGACACACGTTGGATATCTCAACGAACAGTGACACAGACACGTGCGTTGCTGGACGACTAGGCGGTGTAATCACTTTACTCGTTTCTTTCATTGTTTCTTTCGAAGGTCAGAATATGTGATAAATGTTTAATATAGAGTGATATAACTTTAGTAGTATATTACGTTCTGCCTGCAAACCCAGTTTTGAAAAAAGGAAATGCACTGGCATACAACTAGTCAGTTATATTCATCAATACGATTGGTCTAAAGGAAATTAGAAATAAACGGTTATTCGTACTCAGATTTCGTTCAGTATGACGTCATAATACTTACAACTTCTCTTATAAGAAGTGTATTCCCATATGCCTGTTTCAACATGCAAATATTTGTTCTTACAGCTAAGTGTACATCGGACGCTTGTAATATATGGAAGATGTGACGTAGTATCAATAAAATGTGCCTGTTCATCCAATACTGCTCCCGCCACAGACAGCCAGCTCCACATCCAAACAGAGAATGTTTAACAACTGTAGCCCATGTCGTTTCTCCCAACATAATTAATGGAGATCGGCTGGCTGTAATATGATGGGATATTTATCATCTGGCATACCTACATCTTATCTGAATCCGATATACTGCACACTTTCGTATGTAAATAAAAACTACATAATAACCTTCAACTTCGCCACGTACAGTCTTATTACATGATTTGCTTCCTCCTCCAGATATTTTCTTACACCCGGTTCAATAGTTTCAATCAACTGAGAACCCCGTCGTCTGAGCCACAGGTGCATCGTGTCAAGCAGAGAAACAGATTTATTATTAGATATATTGTATTTGAGAGTGTAATTAGCAGAGAGTAAAACACTGAGTTTGTGACAATCTTGACATGCTACGTCCAGTGATAACTTAGTTGAGAAACACCAGGATATTTCAATTTACTTATGTTTTAGAAGGAAGAAATTCAAAGTGAGGTGAATAACTGTATCCTGATACAAATGAATAGTTATAGAGCTAACTCTTAATAGTTCAAGTAAATATCTGTCGCGATACCGAGTCTTCCTGTTACGAACATGTAAAAATCGACGTGAATTGAAAAAACGACGGAAATTGTAAAAACAAATCGACGTGAATTGTAAAAACGACGCAAATTGTAAAAATAATCGACGTGAATTGTAAAAACTCACCCGACGTAAATTGTAAAACGAAATTTACGTGAATTGTAAAAAGGATGCTGACGTGAATTGTAAAAAGAATTAACGTAAATTGTAAAAATGTCTAAAAGGGGCTAAACACGTTGGACTTGTGAAATATTTTGTTTCTGGCGATCGTCGAACACGAAGCTCGGTTAAGATGTGCTATGTTTTACGTGTATTGACCAGGGCAAAGGCTTTATTCACTCTGTGTATGCATTAATTGCAAGAAATATGATAATTTTGGTGACCATTAAAGATTAAGGTTTAACAATGGTAAAACGGGAGAAATAAAAAAGATCGGCAAATCCAGTTGGGCTTGGTAATTATAAGGTAATGGTGGAAAAAGAAAAGAAAGACGAAAATAGTTAATATAAGCATGTATTTCAACTACACCCTTCTATACCTTAATTTCTTGTTAATCGATTTCGATATTAAAGAAGATTGTATATTTTCAAAATCTGTACTTTTTGACAATTCACGTCAATTGTTTTTACATTTCACGTCGAGTTTTACAGTTCACGTCGATACATGACTGACGTGAATTATAAAAATCGACGTGAAATGTAAAAACGACTTGAATTGTAAAAATGATTGGCCCGAAATGTAAAAACTGTTTCAATGGTATAAAAATATAATCTTCTTTAATTGAGTTGATAATGGACAAGATATTCTAATGTAGAAAGAGGCAAGTTGAAATACACACTAAGAGTTTATCTTTTCTTCTTTCCTCACTTTTTATCCTTTCCAGTATGTTTAGTTACCAAACCCAACTGAATTTGCCTCTTTCATGTGTACATGTACTCCTTCTTCTCATTCTCCAGCATTAATAATCTCTAACAAAGGCAAACATTTCTAGCCTCAATGTGGTCTCTTTTATATACTAGTATGTAAAGGTTCCAACACATACACACACACACACAAAAATCAAAAAACAAAACAAAACAAAAAAAGTCCAACATGATCCTACTCCAAAACTAACTCATCTTCAACGAGCTGTGATCTGAGACACTCTCAAGAGATAAATATGTCTAAGTCCCACATGTTTATACCCTTTTAGACAGTTTTACAATTTACGTTAATTATTTTTACAATTCACGTCAAGACCCGTTTTTACAATTCACGTTAATTTCGTTTTACAATTTACGTCGGGTGAGTTTTGACATTTCACGTCGATTATTTTTACAATTTGCGTCGTTTTTACAATTCAAGTCGATTTTTAAAAAAAATGGCGTCGTTTTTACAATTCAAGTCGATTTTTAAAAAAAATTGCGTCGTTTTTACAATGCACGTCGATTTTTACATTTTGCGTCGTAACAAGCCCGATGTCGGTCTACTGAACTGGAAGGATGTTCAACTAGGGAGAATGTTTCCTAAATGCAATAACTTGTAACTAATTCCATTGATTTCTTGATCAATAAAATATGTTTAAAACAAAACAATTGTGTTGGAATTCAAACTTATGAACAGTATGTCCGGTATTCCAATTATGCACAATACCATAAATAAAAAATACCCTTTTTGACCAATATTCTCACCTACGCGCCCCGGACATTTGTGAACGGGCAACTCCTCCCGACAGGAAGGTGAAGTGTTTCCCATCCAGCTTCTCCTCAATTGCATCCTGTAGTTAAAGATGGAAACAGTGTTACTCAAATACTAACAATTAACGCAGTACGAAAAATCTAAAGTACATTACCTTGTACTTGCCAACATCTAAAACTCTAAAGTGACTGAAGTCTGATTGAAGGTCAATAGAAAGCTTGGTCGGATTTATAGTGGTACTCGGCAATCTTTCAGCCATATTTTGCCAGTTGAGTAAAGGAAGAAAGCCCTCATCACCAGTCAATAGTTAGTGAGTGAGTTTGGGTTTTACGTGGTTTTCGGCCATCTTTCAGCCACATCACCACGGTCTCACCAACATCACGTTGGTGTCAGGGCTCCAGTCTCTCCAGGCTGAAAGAACCACAACCGCCAAGGCAGGCAGATTGCTGGGTCGACACACTAACCACTGCGCCCACCCAAGATTGTGAAAGCAAAAGATCCCCATTTCAGTTGTTGTACAAGAAGCATTTGGTAACTGTGGACCTATTTTTCTTAAACATGTGAGTTTGGATTTAAAGTGGATTTCAGGAATCTTTCAGTCATATCACCATTCAGTCACTGACAAGAAGTCAGTGTTAAGAGTTCAATCTTCTGTGTGGAATTCGCTGTAAAGCGAAGCAGGTTACTGGATTGACACCCTAACCACTGCGCTATCCCACTCTCACTTCATGACCAATGCCATAACTAAAGAACAAGAGAAAGTAGACTTGCCTCCATGATGTCCTTCAGGTACGGAGTCCATCTTGAAAGTTGGTACGTATGCTCTGAAGATCGCTCTTTACGATTGTAAGGTTGGTATGGCTGAGCTTTGCGACGTCCACCCTGCAACATGACACGATTTCCAAGTTCACTGTAAAACTCATTTGTCATGCAGATTCACCATGTGATTTATAATAGATTCCAAAAAGTCAAAACGTTAAATAATATCTTAATATGACAGCAGCATTGAAAGTTTGGATCACAACAAGGACATGTTAATCAAGGATACATGTACAAATATAACGACTTCACAGGCAAGACAAGTGAAGTCACACATTTCATGGTTTGAGAAAACTTATTTTTAAACTTTGACGTCTGATTGTTCAACCGAGTATTTTAAAAAAAAGTAATTCTGAAAAAATATAGGAGTCAGTGAAATAATTCACCATTTAAGTTGACATTATGATAATGAATGTTTGCTGTAAGGTTGCACTTGACTAAGCCTCTTTTCAAACAGTGTCACCCTAAGGCCATTGAAAGACACACCAACGAAAGATTCAGATCAAAAATAGATTGATTTAGAGAAAGTGAAAGTAACAGATTCCCATTAAGATTCCGCTTCAGATAACTGCTCAACACATTTGGATGTCCGTTTTTCAAACAAGCATGCTTACTCCAGAAAGAGGCATGCTGTGATCGTCACCACTCACATAGTGCCATAACTTACGTAACATTTTTACAGTATGTTATGAAGAAAAGATGTACCATTCACCAAGAAAATTTACCATATCCAAAAATCACACCTTGCAAACAATTACTTGTCAACTTGAAATACACTTTCTAGTGGCTTTTAACAAATAAATTTGAAATCATCTAAACAGAGAATTATTTTGAATGTTTGTTGGTTGCTTGGATTTATAGTGGGACTCGGTAATCTTTCAGCCATATGCCCACTTTCGCTTGTTGACTGCAGAAGGAAAGCCTGCAATCTTTCAGCCATATGCCTACTTTAGCTTGTTTGCTTGAAACATGCAGAGCCTACAGTAGGAAACGAATCCACGACCCTTAGGTCAGAAGTCCAGCACTCATCTGACTGAGCTACCGTGCCGCCACTATTTTAAATGTAATAAACGATCTGGGGGGTTTGAAATAAACTTGAATCAATTTACAAGATGATACTCAACATTTAGCAAGTGAGTGAGTGATTTGGGATTTTATGTGGTTTTCTGCAGTCTTTCAGTCACATCACCACAGTCTCACCAACATCACATTGGTGTCGGGGCTCCTGTCTGTCCAGGCTGAACGAGAGGTGCTCGGGCAGTACTCAAACTACAACTGCCAATGTTTGCAGATTGCTGGGCCGATGAGCTAACCACTGCGCCATTCCACGCCCCTCTAAACATTTAGTGTTGGGTGATGCCCGAGGGTGCACTAGATGTACACGGTCCTTCAATTCGAATCTAAACATAAGATAAGAAGGAGAGCTGGTAAGAATGGGAGGACCTATAGATAGCTTACAACCTTCGATAAAAGCTTACAACCTCCAATAAAACATTACCAAACACAAAAACAAAATCAGCTTGTAATGGTATTCAATAGAGGCATTCATATAAATATTTGTATGAAACTAGATGCCTCGTTTTTTGAGTATTCAATTTCTGATAAACATTTTCTGAAATCCAACATTCAAAATCCATCTGGTCTCCAAAGATTTTTCGTCCTTCCGCAGATCAACATTATAATGTACGTGAATCTATTTCTGTTTACCATATGAACAGCTTTCAGCTTAAGTTAATATACATGCAGTACACAAATAAATCAACCAAATTAAAGTTTTAATGGTAAAAAACTGCTCACTTCAATGCAATTTAAAGGCAATTTCATGCTCAAAAATTCGCCCCACATTTCATTATATCTGCATGCAAATTTTTCTTTTATTTACTCCCAAATATCTTGATCAATTTGAGGGAAAACCTTTGCAGATATCATGAAACTAAAGTATTAGATTCCCCTTCAAAACCATGCCTCACCATCAACTGATGTGTATATGTGTTAGCAACAAAATATATGACCAGAAATACGATAATACCATTAAAACCTGCAATACTGAAACTGTAAACAATTTTCAAAATGTGTCTGACACTCTCTTAGAACAGCAAATAAGAAAGGACATTTTATAATTTTCTTCCTCAGTTACAGCTTTATTATTTTTGGATAATTAAATACATGTAAATAAATAGATTGGTTTCTGAGCTGAGAATTATAGGAACCATGACAGGACAGAGGTTTTCACATCTCTGCAATGTGTCAGAGTTTGAAGAATAAACAGTCACTCAACATTTATGAAAAATCATATTTTGTATGAATAAGATTCTGGAATAAACATCAATTAACACTAAAACCACATAAAATAATCTGTTCTCAATATGCAGCAGAACAATATATTTGTTTACAAATGTGATTACCCTTGATCTTGCATTTAATTCACTAAAAACTTCCCATTTTAAAAATAAGTAATGTTATGAATGTATATTAAAAATTACCTGAGGATCATGACTACTTAAAAAGTACACAATTTAACAAATTGGAAAAGTGTAAATAACCCGATGATGACTTTGCATGCTGTCATCATGGCCATGCAGTGTTGAGAAGTGAGATACATGTGCATATAGTGATATCCCATTGGTTGGCACATAGCAAAGATGAGTTTAAAACATAATCCTTGTGTGTAATAAAGGCAAAATATGTGGGTAACGGATGAAACTGAGGCATAGATTTGAGCTAGAATGTGAAGATAACCACAATCTTTAGTCATACCACAACAAAAGCTATCTCATTTAAACCAGCTGTATACATGTATTTGGTCGGATATCTTTATCATTTACTGTGAACCACGAGTTCAAGAGAGGCAATCAAACAGGGGAGGTAACTCATTCTCACTTTGCTAGTTGAGTCATTTCATGTCAATTCACACAAAATACCAGATCTTCCCCATGGTCACCTCTTGAAAAATTCCCCCCAAAATACTGAAAATACCTTATGATGACAAGTGAAAGAATCCCCAGTTACAGGTGATTATGACCAGCGGTTTGGCCAGTACAGCCTGTCAAACTTTTGGGGCCACGCCCCCTTTTTGGATCGGTGAAATGCTCATTTAATTGGGAAGCATTTTTAGGGACCAATAACTTTTTTTCTCTTTGAGCTGCAAGGCTGAACATGGTCATATGTACTAATTCGACACCAGGCTCTCAGATTCTGCAGTCAAAACCTTCATGTTGAGAGTAGTTTTTGAAATATTAACCCCTTAAAACTTTATTTCTTTTAGACATGAAATTTGTTTTGAGGTTTTTGGGGGACCAGAGCATGGACTCCTGATGGATATGATTGGTTAAAACTAGTTTTCCCTGATATTTTTATGTAATTTGGGGGTAATTTTCCAAGAGATGACCCAGGGGAGGGTGTGTGAGTTGGCAAGGAATAATCCAGTGGCAGTAAACATGTTACTTCAGTTATAGGTGGGTATCTTACTCAGAAATATTGGTGTAGTAGTGCTGCACATGCTCAGGAGATCCCTAGGATGCAACGTAGAGGCCCTCCCATATGGGTGGGATATACTCAGAGGATTGATAGTCAATCTACGCTTAATCACGTCACTTCAGTGTACATGTACAGATTATGAATTAAACCCTCACAATTAATTTTTAAAATTATATAGACTGAAATATAGGCATATACATACAGAAAATATTAAATTTATAATTATATACCAGTACTTACGTAAATAATTTATACCAGTACTAATAAATAAATTCTACTTTGGCTATAAAACAGTCAGTTGGGAAACATATCTGACAAATTTGTACAAAATGGTACATCATACAAGCTGTGTTTATAAAGATGCCTCTGATGACATCCATTAGTATGCCCAAGCTAGTATAAAAGGATCCGGGAAGTATCTGGGACACAAGCTGTGTGGACTCATCTCTGCTACTGCTACAACTTAAAGGAGAATACGAAACAAAATTCAAACTTCACATACACAAACTACTAATATATACTAGCCACCAGGTAAAGTCGTATGAAATTTGAGGAAGAATAATGCTGTAATTTGCAGGCAGTCCAGTATACATATTTTCAGTCACCTTCCCGCCCAATTAAGTATGTGACGTCATATGTGCCTCGGGCCATAGCTCGGCACCCATAGCCCATGGTGTGAATAGCAGCTTCATGTGTATTTTCCATACTTTCTGTCACCAAGAAACACCAACAACATGATTTTGTTGTGCTGCTTAGGCGCGCACAACATCTTGTAAGGACGAAACAGAAGAGATTGTTTTTCTCAAACAAATGTATGGATTCATCAATGTCAACGAAGGGAGAAAAACCATGTATCGAATCTAACAGTAAGAGAAAACAACACTCTAGAGTACGGTAATTCAAAGTATGGTGTTCAGTAGTGGGTACTTTAGGTTGTAAAAACCCTAGTTTGTCTCCATAAATACAGTCCAGCATCCATCCCCAGGCTCTCCCAGCCAGGTTACTTGGGGAACATTCCTGGCAATATAGCTGTCAACACCATCACCTTAGGAGCCAGTCATCCCACTAGGGGCAAGTACTGCTGACGCAATAACACAAACACCCTGTCACCTCATATCCTTCTTAATCTTATTAATATATTCCAGATGGTCAGTAACAAACTTAGAGATTTCAGTTTGCAGAGATACAGCTAGTCTGTCGCCCAGACCCTAAAGCATACAAAGATAATGGAGCCTGCCCAAGTCTAGATATTTAGCAAGTCTAGGATTTCTCAGCTGGGCTCTTTTTGGTTTTAGTATTTTAATATTTGTGTAGATTAATCGCTGGTCTCCTTTTTGGTTTTAGTATTTTAATATTTTTGTAGATTAATATTTATAGGACTCCATATTGGGAGTGAAAATAATAATTAGCACGAGCATATATGTGCATTCAGACATACCATTACTCCAACGACAGTTATGTGCAGTACGTGCAGACACGCGAACGAATCCACATCAGATTGCTGTATTATAATTATTATGCCACTAAATATACCTACAATACTTGATCGTGAGGCGCGTACCTTCCCATACGCAAATCCAGGTCGCTGTATGATATCAATACCAAATAAAAGAATCAAAGTAAACATATAACAGTACAATACAAATGCACACAGGAGTCAGGCTAGCTGAGCGGTTGACATAATTTTATAAAATATTAAGCTTCCTAAAGATACGTTAACTGTCAAATTCAGTGCTTCAAATGTGCAAACGACACGTGGCATTGTATGGAGGAAGTTAAGGGATAATTTACTGCCATTAATGTGCATCAATAGATAAACCATGCACATATGTTAGAATGTGATCATTTCTGTTCATGACCTCGTTGATCTGCCTCTAGAGACACCAAACATGTATGTAACGACTGTCTGGAGTTCCTAGTCCTCGCCATGACCGGGAAATTATTATATGTTTCTTATTTTGTAAGTCTACAAACAAAGCAAGTCAAGAATATAATTCTATAATTTTACATGAAAACTGACGAGAGAGGAAACAAAATGAGAAAAATAGCAATAATTTTATTGAAAAAAAAAATCAAAAAACATTTTCACAGACTAAGCGTTGTCTTTGTTTCTGCGGCACGATTATAAATGTGGCTTTGAGGCAACTGCTAAACATAAAGAATAACTGAACCATTCTGAATGACATGAAAAGACGTTATTTATAAAAAAAAAACCCAACCCAGATGTTATAAACACCTATACCTTTTTTATAATGATACTGTGGGAAGATCGTTTCCATCGTATAGCATTAAAGATATAGCAAGTGTTAAATTCAGAGTTTCAAATATGCACAATATAGGTTTCATTGTTTATAGGACATGCATTTGACAATGGTAGACTACCATAAATTTGCATCTTACAATCTGTAAATAAACCCTACAAAATGTTTGTATTGTATCATTTTATTTCACAGAACCAGTAAATATGACCCAGTTATCCAGCCATACGCCAAACGTGACCGAAACTCTTATTTGGAATTCCCTCTAGTTCGCAGATTCATTTTCTGGCGTCATGGGTATTTTCGAGGCATTCGTAGCCTTTGTCAAGACACAAATTAAAACAGAAAAAAACTGAAGACATTTCTCTACCATAGTCATCTCTGTTTGGGCCTGCCTCGGGTACATCTAGGAGAAACAAACGTCCCAGGAATACATAACCTGGCTTTTCGTGTACATATATTTCAGCAATTTTACAACATGGAGGTCAAATGCAAACGCTGTCACACAGAGCCTGGTAGACTTTTGTCAAGTCCCTAAGTCACTTTTAGTCGCTCTCTTGTTATTAATTGTAAATTGCTATGTGTATCGGTAATGCATATCACCCTATCCATGCTGTGGCTGGCAG
>JAUELE010255541.1:0-10634 GCA_031471655.1 Diodora aspera | reverse complement strand
TTGATTGACATCATCTCATTGATAAACCTTCCAAGTCTTAAAGGGATATCTCTTGTATATCCAACGCATTTGTGAATGTATTCAGTAGTCTCTAAAAAATATGCATATACTTTCTTTTGGACGTCAGTATATTTGTACGGATGCAGTGCCTGTATGACACGGAGGGGACACCAAAACAGACAGCATGTTTGTTTTCTTTAAGTACGGATTTCAATGCGATCCAGCTCCCGTTTTTAAAGACAATGACACCAATCAAGATTGCTGCATGCACTTAGAGAAGAGAAAAGCTTATAATATAAAGATGACGGCGACATTCATATTAGTTAAAAAGAATACCAAAAGAAAGCAGCGTGGGTGGTACATGACATTTTGATGACTAGGTGGCATATTGTGGAGTGAGTTGGTGTCGTCAATGCTCAGAGCACTCTACAGGCGAGGCAAGGGCGTTCAATTCACACGCAACCACCTACCTTATTTAGCAAAATTTAGGAAAAAGCGGGTGTAACATATTAAATATTACGTTCTACTTATAACAGTACATGTATTTCTTTACAGACATGCGCAGTGACTTAATATCGCTGCCGGACCAATATCGCAGCCTTATTGATCTTTCAGATTTTCCGTCAGTCTAGAGTGTAAAAGGGAGGAGATAGACACGCACACACTTGCAAACATGCAGAGTGCAACAATCACAACTTCCCGCGGTAATTAAAACAACAGTCTGGGGTTTGGAAAATTCCACGAACTCAAATTGGCATTTGCCGTGATATCTTCAGTCATAAATTAATAAAAACGACAAATAAAAATGAAATATTACGTAGATTTCGCTGAACAAGGTAGGTCGTTGCAAATGAACGCCCTTCCCTCGCCCGTAGAGGGCTCTGGGCATTCAAGATGATTGGCTGGTTCTCGCGGTCACGTGACCTAATGCAGAATTCGTTATGAGTCCACCATAGTTCATCGTTTAGCTGTAGCGGAAGCTCGCAAGGAGCGCATGCGCACTTAGGATGAGTTGTAGGAAGACCATATAAGGGATTGCTACGTTATACACAATGACGTTATCCATTCAATATAAGTTGTTTACTTCGCAGCTTTCCACGTCTCTCGTATACCCTGAACAGCATGTGTTATCTGAAGGAGGCAACGGATTTATCACTGCGTTGTGTTATATCTATATCCATACCAAAACAACGTGTAAGCAATTTCAGTACAATAAAAAAAACTATTTTTGAAAGAAATTAAAAGGGCGGACCAATGAAATCAATTGTTTCCTGCGTCGAATCATAGCCATGCTCACAATACATCCTATCTGATAGTATCATTTTGGACCCCCTGTTGACAAAACCATTCCGCACGTGCCGACAGAATCTTGAAAATATTCGTTAACCTTCGGCAACGTTACACTTGTAAATAAATGGATTCGGCTCATATTCGAAAATCGACGGAACATTCTTCGGTAAACTCTCAAAGAAAGGTTCGGAATGAGGCTGGTTATTTTGAAAGTAGAAAATAAATCCCTCTGCGGACCGATTATACAGTATGTTCGCCACCTGTAATTCAACATGTATCGATCATAAAAGGTATTTATGAATATAATTCAGCAATCGACTTGTATGAACCGTGTTCCCACTACTTCCCACTAATACATTTTTTAACTACACAAACATTGACTGAATAAATATAAAGCGACGGTCGCCATTTTGGGATTGGGGCCCCGCCTGGAGAACCGTTACAACATTTCGGGTTCAACACATGTTCAGTGTCTTCTTTAGGGTTAAATAAGGGCTTTTTTCTGCTCTATATATCACGCCATAATTAAGTTTATCTCGTTTGTTTAACCAATTTTCTGCATCAGGGCAAATACACACGTCGCCGTAACCGGAAGTGGAAATTTAACACGACTAATGAGAAAAATGTTCACATTTACAAGTTGACAATTATTGGTATACATGTACATATTCTACCTCGTGCTGCAATTTATATTTGGGAACGTGGTCAATTTCAACGTCTTTCTTTTCCAAAACTACATTAGGGACGATAAATTTAAATATGCATTGAAATATTTAACCGTCACGAATAATAAACAAAATATATAAGATGTTAGTTACTGTTACGTGTCCTTCAATTATTAGTTCATCTTTCTTCACCCCGGGTAACTTATAATCATTCGCAAACTTTCTGAGTAATCTTGTACAGATAATTTCGTTCGGTTATTGTGAATACCGCACATGCATATATCAGCCTGTCATACACACAACGAATGATCATCGGAAACCCGAATTAATCTGCAGAAAATCTGCACCTACATTAGAAATGTACCAATGCTCTTGACAATTTTCTCGATCGCTTTCAAGAATATGAAGACATTCGGCCTGATGTTGGCACAAGGCTGTGACGTGTCAGTATTTGTATCCAACTACTCGTATTTACTAAACTCCATACAGCGGCTGAGGAAATGTAAACGGTTGGAGAAGGCACTGCTAGGAGTTTGCGCGAAGGGAAAGGAAGACCATATTTGAAAGTACAAAATGAATTCATCCCATTCTGGGTTGTTTAATTAGGCAAAAGCTTTTATAATGCCTAATCTACATGTACAGTCTATGTTATTTATTTAACACAGAATGCACCAAACATATGTCGTGCTTGGAACACGTATCCAACTTGAATATACTGTAATCTAAACGTTGGTCCAACGTACCAGGATACATATGGCACAAAAGTCCAGCTCACAACTCGCGTAAGGATCGATTTTCACCTATGGCATTAGACATTGCCCAACAGCCACCGTCGTCAGGGTATTTGGTAGAGTACAAGTGCCTAAATTTAGTGCAATAGGCTATGACTTCAGATCATGGGACAACTGGTAACTGCCTGCAATATTTCGTATCGAGCTTTACTCGCCGAGCGACGGATCCTATTGTACAAACACTTTCGTAGCTACAATAATATTCGTAAATAAGCCCACGCAGAAGATATGGCTTACTCCTGGACTTTCCTAGTCATAAAGGATATATTGCTGACTTTTCGCAAACCTCTATTTTCAGCGACGATAATTTTTTTAAAGGTATCTCGTCCATCGCGCTTCTCCCATCTCATGTTGGTCATAACGGTTCAGTTCGCTCTATAAGGATGTATACACCGTGTTAATTGATTAGTCCACCCATAAACAATCAACCAATGAAAATTTAGGACACTCTCAGCAATCGATGTGCTCAAAGATTTACTACTTTTAGACAACAATACCGAAGTCAGTACGAGAGATTTTCATTGGCTACCGACAGGTCACAGAAAGCCATGCATATTAATGAGTTCAGCGCGAAGGGAATCGTTATGACCAACGAGAGGTGAGAGAAGCACGACCAGTCGTGCGTCGCCGACGGTGTTTCGCGTAACGAGCTTGTGAATTCCCTTATGTTAAATATATTGCCTGTGACTGCAAAGTATGTATGAACTTTCCCTTAATCAATATAACTATTTTTTCTCATTTGCCTTTGATCATGTTTGAAGAAATGATAATTGACGGCAATCTGATAAGTAAATATTTTACTGATACGAACACCATAAACATCCAATTCTTTGGTTGAAGAAGCATGATATGATCATGCGCTCGACTGAATACACTTGTACGGTATCTTCCGAAAGACGGGTTATCGAAAACTAGGATCCGGGAAGAGTTCAGTAATGAACCTGGTCGTCTAATCAATGTAATTTCAAAGACTTCAGAGATACTGGAATGTATCTGGCCTGTCTCTGTTCAGTGAAGCTTCGTCAAATTTTTTTTCCGTTGGAATAAGAAAATGTAGCTGTAAGTTGATATCTTGCTGTCTTGTTTCCAACGACGCTTTAAGTGATGTAAACCAAGCTGTGTCATAAGGTTGTCTGCTATAATCTGTCAGCTACCAAATTTTCAGCCAAATTTTCAATATGTAGAGCAGAATCTTTTGTTGAGTCGATTGTGACCTGTTTAAATCTATATGATTGAACGTTTTCATTATTCGAAATGCACATGCGATGTTACAAAACGAACGAGAGCCTTTAATGAATGTGTCTACGCTAATGCCGTGCAATTTTATATCCATACTGAAATGTTTGTTCATTCCTCTCGTCCCGAAGCATTTGGGATTGATAAGAAAGTATGGATCTTTTTCGAAAATCGGATTGGTAAATTGACTACATGTACATACGGATTTTTTGCCTGAACGAGATTGATAAATTCACCATTCTTGTTTTCTCAAATATAATATTGTGAGGACTGATTACATGACATATTATGATTATATCGTAAACGATCGAAGACATTCTGGATTCCGGTCAGGACTGTTTTGCCCCACTCTAGACATTGTTTTGCCCGAATCTAGACATTGTTTTGCCCGAATTTAGACATTGTTTTGCCCGAAGGTGCGTGTATACATGCATGTGTGAAGTAGGGTGCAACTGTCCCATGGCTCCCGGATAATACGTTTATGCAAATTGTTCTGGTACATGGTAAAACTGCATCTAGCATCCAGTCGAAGGCTGAACCGTTTTCAGTTTATATTGATATTGAGCCAATATAACAATTTACCGGTGCCGCACTAATCAGTTGTAATAACTAAAACGATTTATCAGACGAATATATCCTGCCAAGTTTTACAATACTGAGAAATTGTGATGAAAATTTGTTTTTGAGGTGGTAATGGTAAAGTGTTTGTCGTTTATCATTGGAAAACATCTATGGTGTTATGTGTTTGATACGTACACAGGAGCCGTAGAGGAATACCGTTATCTCGAGCTGATTAAATTATCTAGATTTCGTATTCATAGGAATACGACTAAATTTAGAAACAAAATGAAAATAATGTTAATGTGTCATAAACCTACACCTTTTAATAAAATATTTTGGCACTTAATTATCATGGATATACATAACGTTTGCTTAATCCAGACAATGATAATGTCAAACAGGCAAGACACTACATGTATGTCTCTGTGGCATATGTAATTCAAGCTTCACTGTTTATTAATGTAAACTTTTCAGATGACTCAGGGTTGAAATATGCAACTTGCCACAACCTATATGTATGACTATTAATATTATTTTGAACACAAAAACATATTGATTTTTGGTTTCCTGTGCATATATGACATGTTTTCACCAATTCAGACGTCAAACTTACTTTTATATATAGCTGTCTGGTATGTATTGTTTATTTGAAATATCTGTGTCAGGTTCACTGAAATTGTATGTAAATGAAAGTTATATCTATAGAAAACAATATGCACAGAGACAAAAGACGTCAGTTAATGTTCATGTACTGTGCCAATGCAAGAATGGTAAGTGGTGATTTATAGATTCTTCAAAGATTTTATCATGCATTTCCGTGACATATCTTTAAGAGACAGTTACTCCATTGATTGATGGGCTATGATTGATTTATTGAAATATATC
The DNA here is from genome assembly GCA_031471655.1 of Diodora aspera. NCBI lineage: Eukaryota > Metazoa > Mollusca > Gastropoda > Lepetellida > Fissurellidae > Diodora > Diodora aspera. The sequence goes on along the minus strand of JAUELE010255541.1, from coordinate 5,206 downwards.
TGTCTTATTTAGCTAATTCCATTCATGTCAGTGGCCAAGTTGAGTTTCATTTCGCAGCAACCATTTTACAAACATAACACAAAGAATGCAGTGCAAGATGCACACAGAGAAGACATAAAGTGTTGTTTGCTATAAAATTAAGCGCTAGTTGTGTACGGTGCTTAAGTACTATTACCACTAGTGACTTGAACTCATGTAGAAGTTTCCGATTTCCTTTCGCCGAGCTTTTCGTTCATGTAGATGCACTAGACAAGTTGGCCAAGTTGACTTTCCTTCCGCAGAACCATTTTACAAACATAACACAGAGCGTTCTGCAAGATGTACACCAAGACGACATAAAGCAAATGAAGTGTTATTTACATGTGCTATACAATAAAGCGCTAGTTTTGTATAGTGCTTATGTACTGTTACCACCAGTGAATTGAACTCTTGTAGGATTTTATCTTGTTTATGTAAAGCGCCAGTGAGCAGTTATCCCGGATACAACAATGAAACCTTAATATTTAGTGAAAGGACGAGGTCCACATTTACGTGGCCTAAAAAAAAAGTAGTTGAAGGGATTGTATTCTATGGAAGGTTATGGGACTACAAGGCTTCCATACCATTCTTTTTGTTGGATGCAAGTAGTAAAATATCTTGAAGGTCCAAAGAATTTATAGCAGTTAAGCAAACTTGGCCCACTCGAGTTTCCCTTAGTTAAGCCAACATCTCCTGCACCGATCGAAGGAAGACCGGCCTCAGTATAGAGCAAAGCGAATTGAAGACGAACCTGGTTTGAAGACTACTTTAAGGAAAGATAACTCTGAATGGTTGTTGCTTTGCGTCTGCGCGTGATAAGATTCGAGAACAGCTATGTTATTTACTACATTTTATACTTCTAAATCATAAAATTACAAACGTAGCAGACACGGACATTCATGTTATAAATGCACCATCCAAACAAATTATGTAAAAAATATCCTGTCGTATCACTTCTAAACGTGCAACACAAATTAGCTCAGGAACACGCGACTGATTCCGTAAAGGCCTGAATAAAATCGGACGCCACCCATTCCGATTTACTTTCGCCGCCATGACAACTTTTCTCTCATGTCGGTCCACCAGACACATACGAGTCCTCTTCCCGGTCACGGAAAGAGACGAAGCTGCTACGAATGAGCAGTTGATGTCTTTTGTACAACATCCGTATTATAAATGCACAATTCAAACAAATTAAATAATAACATTCAATGGAACTATCCTAACGCATCACTTCTAAACGTGCGCCACAAAGTCGGTTAGTAACACGCGACTGAATCCGTAAAGGTCTAATGAGAGCTCATGAGAGTCTCTCATGTCGGTGCACCAGACACATACGAGTCCCCTTCCAGGTCACGGAAAGAGCTCAATAGCTACTAAAGAGACGTCCTCTGTAAACATGTGTAATATACAACATCAATAGTTTCTTTTCATCAATTCAATCTTTCTGTAAATATTAGCCAACTACAGTATGTAACTGGGTCACTTACGACATACATGTATGAACCCAATACTTCCTTGTATGCTTTTAGACATGATTTCCCAGCCCACAACGTCTGTACAATATTTGATTTTGAGGATACGAGTACAGTTGCCAATTTCTTCAGCAATTACTCCAGTTCCATGAATATAGATGAGCTAGACACAGAGCATCTGACGAAGTAAGCGCTCATATCTGACAAGCTATTTCTTAACGGCAACAACTACGGGCATGTAGTCGTTTGAAGTTCTAACACCAGCAACGTAAAATAATAAACTGGGATTACTGACTCAGTTCTTGTAACATGGTCCTTTTTTCATTAAAACTGATCCCAACCACAGAGAGCTCATACATATAAATCATGCAGCATGTATATCATGTTGAAATGGAATCTACATCTTAAGTTTACATGACCAGGCAAAACTATGCCTCGCGTGTCATAGAGCAGTGAGCATGCGCAGTTAAGTTATAATATAAGCCACATTTTATCTGATATAATTAATTTTTATACTATGAGTTAATAGCAGTATACAGTTGTTATGGAATCAGCGGACAGTTGGAATTCCAAACTATGGACACAATTGGTATTGGACTGTTCCACACATTAATAGTTCCCTCACAGTCTGTTGCACTCCAGAAAAGTAATATGTCTATATTATATCATGCCGAATCCTGAAACTCCGGCATTTCTCAGCGAGTTTAAAACCCAAGCTTCCTCTCAGGCGTGTGAACATATTCCACATATTACTAGTATTATTACTTCCCGACCTGGTATCCAATTTCACCTGGGTGGACTGAGGCAACTGGCGTTGAAAGTCATTTTTCAAGATGACACGACTGACATTTTCAGTGTCTCAGTGTGAGTTAGGGTGCACCCTTGAAGGCATAAAAGGTTTATATATAACCCTAGCCGGCAATCCATCCAACTACCAGTCGAGCTCGACACTGATTTACTTCTCATGCATGTGGCCTTTCTGCGTTTAACAAGACCAACTCACTTCACATATAATGTAATAACCCACTCAAAGAGATTTTAGAGACACTGTTATGCATAACTGTTACTTTTATGTACAAATACTAGATTTTTTTACTATTAGTTTAGTTTACTATTATTCCGAATGTTGACAAACTATTCTCAAGGATATTTTAAAGAAGCTGTGTTTACCATCTAACTTTGTGACGTATTTTCCTTTAACAACTTGTGATCTCAACATTAATTGTTGCCCCAACTATTGATCGAATATTTTCAAGGTCTTTGAGACACATCTTCTTTATTTCTTAAAGGCTTCTATTTTTCGAAGCTTGTGATTATCCATTATTGCAAATTGCGATCAAACATGTTCAAGGGTCTTTCGAAAGAGTCGTGTTTGCTCAAGACGACATTCATCTCAGCCGTCACGTTCACAATATACATGTTGCAGAACGAGCCATCTGAACAACAAACACACTCTTTTAACTGCAAATTGAAAGTGTTCTATTCAAACATCCGGCACAATGCAGTCTCCATATTGATCAGAAGATTGGGCTGGATTCCCCAATGGAAGATGGGGTTATACTGACTCGGTGTACCACAAAAAAAACTAAACATGAACTTTGTATGCAGCAAGAACTTTGACTGTTTAACCCGGTTTTGTACAATGCAACAACAGCATCAAGACGCAAATCGAGACAACTAGGGAACATGCTTCCTGCAACTGCCGATTTATTTATTATGGAGAATCTGTTTCATATATCAGCATTACAAGGTGCACTTATGATCAATGCCCGGGCTCCAAATGGCTAGTGGATATAATTAACACGTTTCTTTGGCTATTTGAAACACATGTTTATGACACATTCAACTGCATTAAGGAACATGAACCTTGCATCGACTTATTCCAACTGTCACTGGCTTAAAATAGTATGCATGTCTTTTGCAGTTCGTTTTTGTATATACTGAGCTTTCTAGTTTCACTACACCATGCAAATAGATTAACGTTTGAATTGTTGGCGTTATGAGCTTGGCTTGTGCTGTAGACGTGGGATAAGAAACATGACCATCAGGAGTGGAAAATGATAATGTATTAAACAAGGCAAAAAATCAGTAAGAATACCGGAGATAAACTGTAACCGAATACACACACGTAATGTATTCAAATTTCTTTTATCTGGAATTAAACTCTGCAAAATTCATAAGATTACCCCTTCAGTATAATCCGCACTTGCAAGGTCCGTCATCAGTTGCCAGCAGTAGATACAAACCATATAGTGTCCCTACCCCCATCATTACTACAAAATGAAGTTGAACCACTATGTGGAGGCTATGCAGGTCACCTCTACTTTGTCACATTCCTTGTTCGTTATTGTAGGGATGTTTTGGCAGTAAAATGTGCAGGGACACTTCTAAAAAGATAAATATTGGATTGCAAACAAAATATTGATGCATCTGAAATAAAACAACCTTGTGCCTTCAATAAACAACTGATGTTGTGTCTTAAACAAGTAATGATGTGTCTGAAATAAAACGACCTTGTGTCGCCAATAAACAATTGATGTTGCGTCGTAAGCAAGTATTGATGCATCTGAAATAAAACAACCTAGTGCCTCCAATTAACAATTGATTTTGCATCTTAATCAAGTAATGATGTGTCTGAAATAAAATAACATTGTGTCTCACATAAAACAATTAATTTTACGTCTTAAACAATACAGTTAATCTTGCATTGCAAATATGCCTTTATAACTTTGTGTCGTGCAGTAGTCAAACCGACCCCTCCCTACAACAGGATAGCAAGATATAACACCAATGTTTAATTACTGTTGATTGACACTCTATTTACAACTGCAGATTCTCAGACAAACTCGTTTACTCCCAAATACACACCTCGCATACATTATAATCTAAATAGCTTCGTATACACGTCTCCCACCCCAGAAAATAGAGAAAATAAATCTCACACTCCGATGGTATACTTGTCTACATAAATTATCTAATTTGGCACTCCAACTTGATATGTAGACCCCTGATCTAAAGGATGGTATTACTAAAGCAGCAATGGTGAAATACAGACCCCTTGTCCAAAGGATGGTGTGACTTAAACGACGACCTTAATATTATACCTGGTCTGACGACATGGGTTGCTCATACACCTACCTTGATGTACACCAAGACGTCCACGATACACAAGGAAAAACACCTTGCCCAGAAGACTCTGCTTGTCAGTTCCTAGTTTACACAGTACACTCCTAGTCTGACAGTACTATACACAGGGTTGACCACACGTCTGGCGTACACAGTTCCTTAAACTCCGGCTACCAGAATAGCTACCAAACTACGAGAGAATCATAAGTACTACAGTCACACATCAATATTTTAGCCAAGATCTACTGCAAAATTATTAACTGCCAGCTTCTGCCAAAGCTATTAGCCGTATTACACACACTACATTTACATACTTAACGAGTGCAAAACTAACAATATGTTATCACAATTACACAGTAACGGGTGCCGATAGAAGAACATACCTAACTTACATGTATAACCTAAAAGGGCAAACTAACAAGTACATGTACATACACAAGAAATTCATACAGCATATAAAAACGAGTTATATCGATTCTTTTCCTACCAAAATACGAAATATTAAAGAATAACAAGAAAACTGTGTCAAATGACACGCATGCCCCCGCAGGATATTGTGCATGCTTCAGGTGCTAGTTGAACCTACT
>JAUELE010255530.1:0-10634 GCA_031471655.1 Diodora aspera | reverse complement strand
TATATTCCTCTATCAACAGAAAGACAAGCTCTGAACATCGATTGGCGTACCTGCAACTTTGATTATGTCCCTTTAATTAAGATAAAGCATGTCCAGCAATCAAAAACTCGAAGTCGTACACTTACCAACATTTGACAGTTCAAATTTTCTTTTTTCAAAATATCCTTGTTTAGCTGCCCGGACAGTTCGACAATCACCACTGCCTCCTACAACAAACAGAAAAAACCTTGATGAGACAACACTGATGCATCGAATATTTGACAAATAATTCTTGAACGGCCGGTTTCGAGTTTATGTTTGACAAAACAGCATGTTTCACGTGCCTCTTCCCAATCGTCCGCCATTTTCACAGTATATACAAAAGTCGGATCGCTATACGAAATAGGAATATAATTTAGGGCCCTTCAATGTTATTCATTCATTCAGTGAATTATTCATGTAAAGTGATGAAAATATTAAAGCAAACTATTCGACACGCTACGTATATCATTCTCAGAACAAGAAACCAAGAATATAATTTTCTTTAAATAACTTGAACAAAACATTGTGTGAAGCGTCGTTAAAATCTGTTGGCGTCCGCCTAAAATACATCAAAGCTAGCCGAGAGCAGTTCGATCGTATTTAACATTCATGTAGGGAGTATGTCTATGACTGTTTTAAAGACCTAACAGCTTTCGGCTACATAAAAGCATCTATCCAATGAAAATACTTCTCACAAAAGATTAAGCAACAACCATAGGCTACATGTGCAGACATCTTTTATACGCTATTCTTAATGAGTTTCGTTCTGATGATGTCTTCACATTTAACATCACACCAGGAGTGGCACCAGGAATTCCCCGGCGGGGGGACTCACTAGGCAGGTGGGCACCACGTGGCACTATCAGAGGGAGTGACACCCAAATCACCCTCTAAATTTGGGTAATTTCAAAGATTCAAGGGTGTAATTTTAAAATGCATTAACAGCCTAGAATTCGAAAATTGCCTGATTGCATTTTCAAAATAAGTAGGCCTATATAATCTATATCAACTTGCCGAAAAACCGATAACAAATATCAAATATTAACGCCGTTAGAAGCACAGGTCCCGGGTGTAAACTGGATATGACGTCACAAAGTGAACACACCCGTTGCTGCCGGTCTATCGTATGGTAGACAATCAGACTGATCGGCGTTGTTACATTTAATTTTAACAAATTGTATGCCTTTATAACCGAAGAAAATGCCACGAGGAGATACAAGCAGACGTAGCGGAGGATCCCTCGTTGAGAAAACACCTTTAATCTATTTCAGTGGCGCACATATATTTCCTGGTCATTGTCATCACCTGACAGTGACCACATGTACACCTTGGAATAGAAAATATAAATATCATTATTATATATTATATGCTTGCATATAATAATGCATATTCCATTTATAAATATTTATCTATAGTATTAGTATACCTTAAAGACAAGTTTGCGGGGCCTTGTTACGTTTGTGCTGTTTATGTCAATAGATTGCATATTAATTTACATACGATTAAACGTTTGAGTCACTCACAACTTTATTTTATTGTAATCATAATAAATGGACTGAACAAAATCGTTCATATTTTAGTAGAGCTTCCGTCCTTCACTTCAAATTCTCCCAACTTGCAGATCTCGTGATCGAAAGTGTTTCCACTCCTCATTAGCCCAAAGGTGCGCGTTCACTTTAGAAAGACGTTCTACTTGAAATTAATAGTCGACAACTTCCTTCCTGTACCCTAAAGTATAGATCATTATCATTATTACACTTTTGGGACCATTGACCTAAAATGACAGCGTTCTGTAATCGTAGTTTGCTGTACAAATCTGTGCGTTCATGTTCAGGATGACAAGTAATGTCACATGACTCGGATCACGTGCAACTTGGCTCAGCTTCGGTTCGAGTCGATTGTAAAGCAAAAAGCATAGATCAAATTTGGTCCTTTCGTCTTTTTAATATTTATATGAAAGTACTGGGACTGATTGCTAGTTATAAATTAAATAAAATGTCAGTGTTTTGATGTACAATCAATAAATATATGTATAAAATGTTCGATCTAATACTGCCGTAACTGGTCACAAAATGTATTGAAAAGTCGTCCACCCTGAAGCATTTGATTCGGACAAGACAAAACGAACACTCAAAACGTATACGGAAAAATCATCTGCAGTAATCATGCAAAGGACGCTTTATGTGAAAACTCCACCGTAATTCTTATATTATATTCACAAAATATAATAGAATTCTGTTTTTGTAAATTTGGGTTGATAATTGCAGATTCGGTGTTTCACTCGCTTCGATTGTCAACCCCGTATTGTAGACGATTGAATGCCATAACTAGAAATAAAATGACCGCAGGGATGTGTGGAAATGCATTTATGACTGATTACTGGAAAATATTGAACAGTTGATTGGTAGGCAAATTGTAATTTTGTTTTTGAACGATAACACGCACCTTAACGCTATCTTTATTTTCAAGTTTTACCACAGGAACCATTCCAAGTGCATGACATAATATGTAGTTTTACATTTTGTTGCGGGTTATGTCACGAAACATACAAATATTTCATAAAAATATTTTGTGGACGTAATTTATTTGTCACAATGGAATTTTACGTTCAAAACGATTATTCTTTCATTGTCTTTATTTTCACTGCCATCGTCTTGTGATAGATCCGAGTCGGACAAATTATTATGGCTCAAATCCGTACGGTCGCATGGCGCATCTCTATTAATTCGTTCCTCCCATTGACTCGTCCCGCTCTGATTCATTTTCACATGTACATGAACTTGATTCTTCGCCATCTTCAAATGAAAGTGACACAAGGAAGTGACAATTCGCTGCCATCAGATTCGTATATTTCCATACGGGCGGTATTGGACCCGGAAGTTGTGTTAACTCTTGGCGCCGGTACTTTCAACAGGTGCAAGCACGGTTTTTGAAACGCTGTCACGCATTAATCTGTGAGCGATTTTTGAAAATAATTTTAAGATAGTGCATGTGGCAGTTACGTTAAATATAATATGCAAAAACGAGATGTATTTATTTCTGGGCTGTTATTGCACTTTAAACCAATAACAGATTTGAATCAGCCACGTAAAAGTGTTACCCTAAGAATTCAATATCCGCGACATTGGTCAGAAACATTTCTCATTTTCAGATAGTTTTCATGTTATACCCAAAGGCATATTAGGACATGTACGTAGTATTTTCTATAATACCATCGTAAAATATGCATGAACAGAGGTGCTGAGCCGTTCGCGATTTCCGCATGAACTGATACCTGCGCGCTATATCCCAGTTCAGATTAGTTCGGTAGAGCCTGAAGCTTGTATACACTTTCTGACAATACCATTTGCGCTAGTTTGGAACAGGAGTATGTCTACAGGTATCTTGGATATCTTCAAACCCGTTGGTGAAACAGGAAGAACAGAAAAACTAAACCTTTGAGGACAAAATATTTAAATTCTGTACAGATTTTAAAAGTACTGCATTTTTAAAAATTTAAAATTTGGCTTTTTATTGATAAGAATAAAAGGCCGCTTATCTTGCGCTGCACTTTTCGTACTCGGTAAATGCTTAACGCGCTCCATTATTGATCCGGTCATTAGAAGAATGCACAATCCATATCTCAACTCCCTAGGGAGTATTTAACCTACCTTTAAGCTGCCTGTTTTACTATTGAAGGTTGACATCACTCTCCGACCAGCCATCTAACTTCATTTAGATGAGGGAGTGAGTGAAAGGGATTTTTACATTGCAGCGGGCAATATTTCAGCCATAGTGCAATGTGATGTGCAATAGGAACATCAGACAAAGGGACAACACAGGATCGATAGTAAGAAACAGAAAGCAAAAGATGCTCATTTTAGACGGCTCTTGCGTCAAGCATGAGGATACTGGGGTTCTATTATTTCTCATGTCAGAGCGACACCCCCGGGAACCCCACGAGGTCAAGTTTTGTGATCAGAAGCAGTTAAAAGAACTGACAGTGTTTCAATGTGAGACAGGGCGAACCTTTACAGGCCCGAGAGCATAGCAACTCGGGCCGTGTACCCATCCAATTACTAACCAAGCTAACCAACCAACTTTTCAAGTTAAGGACCAACGTGTGACATAAAATACTTTAGTAGTTGTTCATTTAATCGCTGTCTTTTATATACCATTGATAAGATGATCCCCCTTTTCTAATGCAGACATCCCTTTGAGCTCCTGGCCTCTGAAGTAGCCAGCCCAGACTACTTGTCTCTATTCCCTCTCTGGGCTCAGCTGGTTGCTCTGAAAGACAATTAAAATCATAGGAATAGAGAATCTGTGTTCTTTCAACGCAGTTCATCAGCGCTATGAATAATATTATCAACTGAATGTTTAAACGACATCCATTTAGGACTGTCAAATTCAGTTTTGACACTGTAGAGAACAAAAATAGTTTTCATGTTCAAAATGTGAAAATTGTCACTGGCGTCAGCTAATTAAAATATAACATGCTGAATTTCATATACGAGCATTTTGTTTGTCTTCCTTGATCTTATCAGTCCTTTCAAGGCTTGACATTTCTCATTGTGACGATTATAGGAGTTGATAAGAGCGATGAAGCAGGGCGAGACAATCCATTCAGTATTTGCCTCAGGCTATAAACAAGCTAAGGAATCTGTTCATGGTTCCTGCACTTTATTTACCAGTGCTTTTCGTCTTATTGAGCCTGAAGACAAAGTTGTTAAGACAAAATTAATATTCTCTTATTGGTAAGATAAAAGTACATTTAATTTGTATCCCATGGGGGTCCCGGGGTGTCGCTCTAACACCAGAAAGAATAGGACCCCAGTATGCTCATGCTTGACGTAAGAGCCGTCTAAAATGAGGATCTTTTGCTTTCTCTTTCTTACTGTCGATCCTGTGTTGTCCCTTTTCGTGATGTGCCTCTTGAACATCACATTGCGCTATGGCTGAAATATTGCCCCCTGCAATGTAAGAAGCCATTTCACTCACTTGTATGCCAAACGCGTCAAGTAAACCTTTTTCAATAGCTGCAGCAGTACTCTGAAATTTGCTTCCCCCAGATGAACCTGTCGTGCTTCTGAAGTTGTCTACAGACTCATCTCTATTTACCTGCCTTTGTCGAAGCCGGGGTCGTAACAGCACCGCTCTACAGCTTGACTAATAATATCAGAGTGCGTTTTTTTGGATAAACCAAGAAGTTGCAGTCCATAAATAAGCCAAGAAGTTGCAATCCATAAAAAACACTTTGATTTAGTATTATTTACTCGAACTTCTTAAATATGCCTATCAAAGAAACTAGAGCTAGGCTGTTTGTATATCAGTCACTCCATATGTTCCTCATCATAAATAATTATTATCATTTTAAAGCTCAATTTAATTATTGGGAGAGCATAATGGATGTGGTTTATTCCACGCTCTTCATTAAAAATGTGCCTGTTAGTCAGAACAACCTCTTGACAGATAAATTGCTAAAAACAAATGTGGTATCACCTTATTTTGACAGAGAAGCATAACAATCCTGTGAACACGCACAACACACATACATTCTGAATGAGAGGCTGGCGTTTTAACAGGATTCAGTATAATTGAAACTGAAAGAACTATCATTTTTCTGCTTTTTGGTTGTGCGACTTGCGGGAATACCTAATCCAGGACGCAGTCTGCCTTACCCGCGATACAGGGCACGTGACCTGGGATTTACTGGTTGATTTGATGCGGTAAACCCTGCCAGCTGCGCCGTGCATACCAAAAGCGCTTTTATCAGCTAGATCGTTGCCGCTTTACCAAGTACATTGCAGAGATATGCCACACTGTCTGCAGTGGGATTTAAACAGAGTACTCGAGGCACATATGTAAGTGCTAATGAGTAATAAGGAAACATAGGCACATATTTCCAAGTATTTTGAGCACATTGGTAGGTGCATCTCAGTCCTTAGGACACACAGATAAGTGCTGTTGAGTACGTAACATAGATAGGCAAATGATTTTGTATACTAAGATAAAGTGCTTCCAGTAGATAGACAAGTGCTCTCGTGCACCGACAGCGGATGGACAGGCCATGAGCACTTACAACGGATGGAAAGCTGTTACCAGAGACCTGGGACACGTGACGAAACACCTTGTATTGAAAGAGAACGTTTTGCCAATCTGCCGGCCTTGGTGGTTGTGGTTAGAGTCCCGCCCGGGCATCTCTCTTTCAGTCCTGAGGGACAGCATCCCCGACACCGACGTCATGTTGGTGAGACCGTGGTGATGTGGCTGAAAGATTGCCAAAACCACGTGAAACCCCAAATCACTCGCCCCCATTGAAACTTCCGATTTTCTATTCACCTCAGTAGGCTACTTCCGGTCTCGTTTTGTACTTGAAGAGCAACCAGGGAATCTCTCAACGCAGGAAACAGGTGTTGTATACCAGACTCTTAGTGTTGTATAATTAGCCTGGAATCAAAGATTGTTCGATCTCCAGTCAAAGCTTCCAAGCTTTACACGGATATGTTGCGAACCCACTGCTGCCGGAACATCTCGGCGAATTGATTTATGTCAAGGTGGAATTTTCTTTTATTGAGAATCCATAACCCTAAGCAACCAGGGAGCGATAGATGGAAATTATAAAACACTTCATCATCCAAGTGGCCACTCCATAACCGAATGAACGTTCCTCATGAACATATTCATAAATATTGTTTGAAGACGAAGGAGTGGAATGTCAAAGCCGGGGTGCACGCCAAAGATCTCCAGACTAACACATTGAATTCACGATGTTTTAACAGATTGGATAATAACTTAAAGATCCAAGAAATGTACTTTTCAGCATTGAATATAGACGGACGTCAGACTTGTAAAGAACTGATTTGTAAACGGCTGCAAGATATTTTTGTTCATATTGTGGTTTACGGCGAATGTGTGTTTCAACAGCTTCGATTCGATGTTATTGGTTTGAACATCTGATGAAAGGTGCACTCAAGATATGTAGGTTAATCGCCTTATTTTTGTATTTAAAGCAACACAAATGAAAATAACAGATCGTTATATAAAGATGAAATGTGTTTCTTTCGGAATGCTTATTACAAAAATATTTCGGTTTGAAAAACATTTTGATAGAAAAGATTAACTGAGTTCAGAAAGCACTTATTTCGTCCCAGTTCCCTAGTTATTTTCTTGTTGTCAATGTCACAGTTTGACGCGGGATTAAGAACGTTGACAACTTTAATTTCGTGAGATCAATTAGGTTAATTCTCAACGTTTATTAATAGATGGTCATTCTGATTTGCATCTACACACTCGTGCTGAGTTTAAATGAAACTCAGGATGCCCTTTATTATTCTGTCTATATATTTATTTCATGATTAATCTCAAATGACGAAGCACATTGACATTTTACGATTTATATGTGTTCAATGTTAATTTGACTCGCTCAATATTACAACTTACTTTGGAAAACTAAGACTGACTGTTCAGGTTCAGATGGGATAAGATATCCGTGGTTAGATTCACAACTTAGATTCCTAGGGTGATGGAAAAAAGACAAAAGTAATCGCAGTTTTACTCAATAAGTCACTAAAATTAATTGTTCCCCAAAACTTTTTTTTATAAATAGTGTTTCCAAACAAACAAAACATAAACTAAACTACAAAGAAAACACACCTCTCCTACGTATAATAAGTTATTGAGACTTCGTAGCAGTTAAAGTCTTCTTCGAAATTTAGATAATAGTCCAAACTTAGATAATAGTTAATAAAATCTGAATGTATCTGTCAATACTTCAGAAGATATCTTTGTATCGGCAGTTCTCACAATATGTTCCCATACAGCCACAGGACAAGCTATTTCCAGACATAATTTCAGGAATGACTTTATCATAACGTACATGTACATTCAATCAGAATGAAATATGATCCAGAGTTTTGAAGGGTATGTTGCATTCACAGATGACACATGAAACCGGAAGTGACAGCCAGTCATTGCAGACAGCACACATCCGGTTGATGTTCATACTTCCACAATAATAGCAAAGAGTAGCTAGATTCAGAATCATAACATTATGTTGAGATGCTGTCATTAGTTTCAAACAGCAGGCCACAGTGTATATTGAACGTGAGGCCCCATAATAGACTTATCACAATACAGTCGGAAATATGTTGATGGAAAAAAAGTTACGCTTGTCTTTTATAGAGGACCCACACAACCATGAAGATGATATGTCTTTTACAATTCTGGGATAAAGGTACAAGAAATCTAAAAGAAAAAATGAAAGGAACAGTTAACTTTATCTGGAGCAGAAAAACTTCAAATACTTTAGGGGAGGGGGTGCACTAATTTAAAATCTTATTCGGTCTTATTTACCAATGTGAATGAAAATGATTCAATACGTTATACACAATACTGCAGGCACAAAATAAAATGTAAAAATAATAATAAGAAAACCCGGCTGTTCTGTACTGTCTGGAAGAGCTCATGACACAAGATAGAAGGATCGGTGACAGCAGAAACAGCAATGTCGAGCATGGAGAAATCTTATTAGCTGTCTGACACAACTGGTCCAATACGTTATTTGGACATATCAAACAAAATGTGAATTACATTCGCAGCATAGAATATGTATCGTGGCAAATGTTGATTCAAAGCAAGTCAGTTTTATGACAGAAGTCCATAGTGATCTCAATTTGCCTTTCAGGTAAGCGTGACCGGAGATGCATTGAAATTGATTTTACATAAACTGGCGACCACAAGAAGGTATACCGAAACGTTTTTGCCATAGTAATGTACCAATTTAATACGTTTTCAGAACGATACTGTTTAACGACATTTAATTCTGATTACCGAGTTTATCAGTTTTGATGTCTCGTAAAATGTATACACCTTCGAAGTAAAAGGTTTGCAATACATTGTGTTTTTGCTGTTTCACAATGGTATTCTTTCTTTCGATCGTCAGTTTATGATGGTTGTAATAATATTTCAATGGTAACATACATGTAGGTACCTCACGAGGTAAATAAACACCGACCCCAGTTCAATATTAGAACAAATGTGATTTGACTGTAACCCGCACAATAATTTTCTCAATGTCAGTTTTGAGAAAAAAAGGAATTTAAAACCTTGCGAGAGTTACGTCCCCTGAAGGTGAAGGTCAAAACGACTCGAACTTGTGTAGCTGCGTCCCACTGTCATGGCGTCCAGCTCTTGAGTGGGTAAGATAATGAATAACACCTCATTGGATGTAAATCACAACCTAACATGTGGAATTGATATTACCAACCACAACAGTTCATGGATAGCCTAATATGAACTATTCCTGTTCAATAATTAATATTCAAGTAGCAGTCTGGAATATGTTATTAACGTTTCTTTCCTAATGTCATCGTTAGCTTGACGTACCTGCTGATAATATGCTAGTACTTCAGACGATTTGGAGTGTGTATTTCACATTGTCAGACGAAGAGGTTCACAATGTATATACGTAGATGCGTGTATAGTATATTTACAAACGTAAAGTAATAAAAATAGTTCCTTCAACATTCAGTAATATGTCAACTATTCTAATACTATATATTCAACCTGATCATCAGTACATGTATGTGACAATAATCAGGCATAAACTATATGCACGCAACTTTCTGAATAAAAGAGTCGTTTTCAGTTACGTTGTGCATTTTTTCAATATCTATTGGCAACCATTATCGTTAAGGGAGTGATCGTTTGATTGTTGGGAGGGAGTTGGAAGAGATTGAACAAACATTTGCAGACAATTTTGAAGAAAATAAATAGATTGCAGAGATTATTTTAATTTTTCAGGTTATAACTATGAAACGTGCAATGAGTTATTTTGTCGCGCTCCTCGTCTCAATAACCTTAATCTTAATCATATTAGATTCCGATATTTACATTCAAAATCAAACGTACCCTCAATAAAAGGTATTTAAACATAAACAGTTTGTCGGTAATTATCTTAAAATAAATAATTGCCTTTTGCCATGAGATGAAAAATGGTTTGCAAGAGAAAAATCTTCCAGCCTCCCTCTGAAAGTCAAATGATTTGCTTCCTAAATAGCTGTTCGTTTTAAAGAGATATTAGATGTGAAGAATCTAGGAGATCCAGAAATACGAGATGTGTTGTCCAGCAGTGTTGATTCCTCCGAGATTGACAAAGGTCTACGCAGATCAGATGACCGTCACATCTCAGAAGGACTGTAACACATTGACCAGTGACCTGTCACACAAATGGATCAGAATGAAGATTACCTGTCTCAACGATCAGACAACTTTCTCCTGGGAATAGGTCTTCAGAGGCAGAAACAGGAACAAACGTCAGATGATTCACATTATATTGAAAATTTGTAATTGGGAAGTAACACATGTATATGTGTCAAATATTCATGAAATAATCCCAATAATCGAACTGATTCGATCCGGGCAAGGATAACTAATAACATTTGTGAAATATATTTCTGTTATAAAACTAAGACGGGATGAAGACAGTTAGCGAGAAGACATTGGCATCAATTGTTCATGGGGAACATGTTAAAACACTATCATGCAGCTAATTTTTACTTGTCGTCCATAAATAATAGAACATATTGAACCTTTAGACTTTTATCTTTCAAAACAGAACAAAAGAAGCCTTT
>JAUELE010255520.1:0-10635 GCA_031471655.1 Diodora aspera | reverse complement strand
AATCCCAAATAAAACATTTAACATATAATGTATTTCATCATTTCCTAAACTATCATTGAATATTTCATTGAATATATAGCTTTTTGATTTCTTTTCTTTTTTTATTTTTCAGTTGTCAGCAACTCGGTGTACATTGAAACCAACGGGTATATGCACTGGAATCTGTCTGAGAAGTTGAGCTCTTACAACTTTTCTGCCACTGACTTTCTGCACTTCGGTCTGAAGACCTGCGGGATCGCCGTGCTGAAGATCCATCCTCTTCGCGCCGGGGAGCGTGCGGTCAAGATCCACTTTGGAAAGGTTGACGGAAAAGGCAATACCTTTGCTACCGTCTCAGTTGGAAACGTCAGCGACTCGATGGTGATATCTAAAGAATACTCGTACAAATTTAATGTATCCTCGTCCTGCGACAGGTTTCAGACATACTGGCTGTATTTGGACACAGATAACCAGCTCGTGTGTCTTGGCAAAGGCTGCGCTGAAAGTTACTACCTGCATATAATGTGGGAGAACGCTGCGGATGTCGCCGTTACTGTAAGAGATGTGGGCGTGGCTTCGTCTGGAAGGGCTGAATGGGTATTTGGTAAGATAGAATATTTGACTGTTTAATTAATAAAACCTTCACGTCTGGAAATTGTCCATCGAAAGATTTGTAAATATCTGTTACATGTAGGACATAGACCCGAAAATGGCGTTAGTTATGTAGCGAATTTGACACATTTCCACTGTGTGTATCGTATTATCTAAATTGCAATAAATACTGGCTCCTAAACTCCATCTCCTATCCAGATATCCATCGCAATGTTATAAAATGTCACTTTCGTTGGTTAATAGGAAATTCCTTAAGAGGGCAACATACGTAAAACGCTACAAATAGTGAATCATTGGTAGCTTTGATAAATTACAATTTGTTTTTAATCTGTAAGCCAGGGTCCGGTTTCACAAAGCAATCTTAGCAATAAGATGATCGTAAACTCTTTGGATCAAGTGTTTAAACAAGATTAATCATTACGCCATTCCAATTGTGTCTTAAAATAGATTAGTCCTAACTCGCCGCCACACCAAGCTGGTCGCCACGTCGAAAAAGTCGCGACAAATTAGCCCAGAAAGCAGACAACAGCGGTCAATTGCTAAATAAAATTAATTAATTAATTAATTGAGTAAATAAAATAACTTGTAGGTCCTATCTGTGGTACATATGTTTAAAAATGTTCATTGTGTGTGCACTGTCTAATATTGATAGCGGACGTTCTTCCATTCTTAGGACCATTTAACTTTGACGGCATAATATTATCATTCCTCTAAACTACCAACAAAGACGATAATAATATTTTAATACGAATACCGAATGCGCACCTATTTCACAAACGGAAATAAATAATAAGTGTCAATGAATTGTATTTTTCGACGTGGATCTAACTTGTGGCGACCGGTTTGGTAGGGCGACCAATTCGGTTTACCACCTTAAAATCACCTCCAAATTGCTTTGAGAAATGTGGGTGGACGTTTCCCACTGTTTTTTTAGATTATTAAGATTAGTCTTAACTAAAATCGCTTAATGAAACAGGGCCCAGATCTGTTAGGTAGTAACCCTCTTGAATTAAAACCTTTGACATGGTAACGTGTGTCCACCAAAGAGATGAATATAATTGCTTCTTTAAGCGATCCAGAAGCAGTGTAAAGTAATAGAATTTGAAGTTCATGCTGTCTGTAGGTGTAAGGGTATGCTGAAAGTAGAGAACAGTGGTTGACAACTGTAAAGAGCGGTATTGATGATGAACGACTACGTACGTTTATGGACATCCACTGATAGGTATACCTTGTTGAATTTTCCTATCTTCCTTTTCTCTTTTCTTTTACTGCTATAATTATTAGTGCTATATTGCTAGAGGCGAATAACAGACAGACCGTACATGTAAGTCAAACTTCTTTATAAGTGCTTTGCGACGTGTACAGTTTGAACTGAGTTAAGATGAGTCCAATACGGATTAAACTAGTCCAGTCTGAACAAACACACACAATTTGAGTCCAATACGGATGAAACTAGTCCAGTCTGAACAAACACACACAATTTGAGTTCAATACGGATGAAACTAGTCCAGTCTGAACAAACACACACAATTTGAGTCCAATACGGATGAAACTAGTCCAGTCTGAGCAAACACACACAATTTGAGTCCAATACGGCCGAAACTAATCCAGTCTGAACAAACACAATCAATTTGAGTCCAATACGGCCGAAACTAATCCAGTCTGAACAAACACACACAATTGAGATATCCCAAATTCCGGGTCCATAAAAATATTTCTACTTCTTAATCCTACTCCGGATTTTGGATGGCTGCGTCCACTGCCATAAACCAATTTCCTTGTTTACAAAGCCTTTCAGAAGATCCTTAGTGAGACAGAGATTAAAAAGAGTCTTAACAAAAGGCACGTCTCTGATGGTTTACCAGATTTTACGACAGCCATGGCATTTTACGCAGTGGTTAATCCAAAATATGGATTAAGTACACAGTGGAGCATATGTTGGGCCACGCCCCCTTCTGTTGCATGAGTTAAGATGGTGTTTTATGTTGAACGTACAATATTTCAGTCATAACGCAACGCAGAGCCGTAACGCCTTCAGTAGCCCGAAGTTCACTTGTTCCTCTAGCCCCCCCCCCCTTAAAAGTCCAGTCAGAATATCAATATCTATGGATATTTCTATATTTATTCCCATATAATTAGATGTTTTATAGAACTGGCAGTGAGTTTGTAATTCAAAGAAGTAATATCTATTGAATTACGAATCCATTTTTTTGTGATCAAGTTTTGCGAAGTGACCGTGCCCCTCGAGTTTTTCAAGACGTCTTACGGCATTGCAACGTGATATTGTAAATGTGCACATGGAAGGGGAATAACTTCATAACAAAGATCAATAAGGAACATAAAATGGAAGCAAAACGACTCTATTTTTCTGCCATGACCTTTTAAAAAATTGCAGTCGCAAACGTTTTAAGCAACCTTGTTGTGTATAAAGTTACGATCCACTTCATATCGGTTATTGTGAATACAGTACATGTATTTACCTTGTACAGCCTGTCATGCACGCAACAAGTGACCGTCGATAACCCCAATTCATTAATCGGCAGGAGGTTTGCATCCGCATTACAAACTTACCGATGTTCTCGACATTCGAGGGTGAGAATTTTTACATTGAGAGAGAGAGAGTGAGAGGAATTTTTAAATTCCAGCTCGCCACAGCGGTTACGCGATTAGGCCAAACACAGCACGGCACAAAAGAGGCACTGCCAGGGCCCGTATGCATGAGCTGGTAGTAGGCGCTCGTGCATCCCGTAGAGCTCAACGTATAATTACTTCCGACGTTGCCACTCACTTCCGCTACGGCCTTACTACCAGCTCATGCATACGGGCACAGGCGACTCAAACGTGATGAATGAACCCGTCTCTATCTGACTGGACAATGTCACAAAGGAAATGTGTCATTATTAAATTTGGCACACACTTGTATCATGTATAATTTACAGGTTTATATGGTTTATTTATACACAAAGTGCATCAACCACATTTCGCGCTCAGGAACATGATATGTCACATTGTATCCAACTTTAAGCTTCGTATGTAGGTCTTTCAGTGGTAATATACTAGTACTGACGTTTAAAAGAAAGTATACCAAATGATTTCAATTATTTTCCCTTACGTCTTTATGCCATAGTTGATCTAAAGGATGCTTGGATTTCGGTGAGTGTAATTTGATTGACATCATTTCATTTATAAACCTTCCAAGTCTTGAAGGGATATCTTTTGTATATCCAACGCATTTGTGAATTTATTCAGTAGTCTCTCACAATCTTGGTATACTTTCTTTTGGATGTCAGTATATGAACAAAACCTTCCAGCTTTGTTAACAGTTGATTTCTCCTTTTGAGGCGAGGTTAGTTTAAGCCATCGTTTTAACGTGTTCAAAGTGAGTGAGTGATTTGAAGTTTTAGTGGTTTTGGGTAATTTTTCAGCCACATCACCTCGGTCTCACCAACATCACGTTGGTGTTTTGGCTCCTGTCTCTCCAGGCTGAAAGAGATATGCCTGGGCGGGACTCGAACCACAACCACCAAGACCAAGGCTGGCAGATTGTTGGGTCAACGCGCAAACCACTGTGCCATCCTGTGCAGATGGTTAATGGTTGCAAGACCGTAACCAGAACTTACATTCAGAGAGGGCAGTGACCAAACCAAAATATCATTAGTAATTCTATAACTAACATGTCTCATTAAATTAAGTTAAAAGTCAGAGTTTAAAGTCTCCTTTCGGCTATTAGAGCCATCTAGATGACTTTAAAAAAGGAAAAACAAAAAAGGAATTGACAATAATAATAAGGGAAACACCCCATGCAAACCTGTGAAATACTTACTTGTAAAAGTTATGAATAAGTAATATATCATAATATTTGTTTGCTGACTATTAAGAAATTAAAGGGTAACATATAATTACGACATTATTGTTAAAACTGGTTAAACGTAAGGAAAACATAATTGTTTAAAAGAAACGTTACAACACATATGTACACAATAACCTGTTGCAATGATGATGGTGATGACTACAACATGTCTCAATAACTGACCCAAAATCAGCCAGGGTACGGTATTAGGTGGGTAGATGCACTGGCAGTTCACGCGGTTATTTTTCAATCACTTATCACTTTTCGTGTTTAGTGAGCTATTTCTCATTCAGGTAACCACCGTAGTCTTAGCGATGTTGCTGGAACATTGAAAAAGCATGTAAACCTGTCACATCGTATCGTTTATGTCATAGGCAAAGGAAATATGTTTCTAATTCTTCATTTCTTTAACGTTAAGGTTTCTTGGAGATTTTAATTTGTATCTAACTCAATATATTTGAAGAACAAAATATTTTATGCACTGAAAAGTCAATGAATAATTCCTTTAATTAGGAACCTTTGATGATGCACCAAGTGACTGTATTATTATTAGTATTGAACTGCACTTACAATTTCCATGAAATAATCAAAATAAACTGAATTAACTTGGCACGTAGGTCGCTTGCATGAGACGTTAAGCTACTTTGAGCCCTGGCAGTGCCTAGATGGGTGACCAGCCCTGAATCATTTGTCATCTAAATAACTTGTCCTCTGAATCATTTGTCCCTTGAATAGCTCGTCCTCTGAATCATTTGTCTTCTGACTGACTTGTCCTCTGAATCATTTGTCTTCTGACTAACTTGTCCTCTGAATAACTTGTCTTCTGAATCATTTGTCCCCTGAATAACTTGTCCTCTGAATCATTTGTCCCGTGAATAACTTTTCCTCTGAATCATTTGACCTCTGAATAAATTGTTCCTCTGAATAACTTGTCCTTTGAATAACTTATCCTCTGAATAACTTGTCCTTTGAATCAATTGTCCTCTGAATAACTTGCCGTTTATGCAGTCAAACGTAAGACTTTTCAGAAGGCAGAGAAAGACAAATTAACTTGACAACATTTCAGTTTATTCGTGATTTCGTTTTGAATTAAATATTCTCTTCAATAAGAACATCTCCGTTTGTATGTATTTGTTTGACTATTCTATCTATACTGACGTCCAAAAGAAACGATACAGAGACAAATTATTACAACCTTTACCAACCCATGTTCGTGTGTCACTGTTCCTACATTTGTTGAGTTTGCTTCATTGGGTTTGTATCATACTGAAACAACACGCTCTTTAATAAATAACTCTGGAAAAAAATTGTTTGGATTTTATGAAGTCGTAAGTGAAAGTCTTGGCATAGTTTATTTTGGACGTCAGTATACAGATGATATGTCTCAGCATTTCCTATTGCCAGATATTGCGATATTTGAATTTTGTCAGCTTGTTAGATGACACTACAAAGCAGTATATACTCTTACCAAAAAGAAATGACACCAAGAATCTGAAATACGACCAAAGAAAAGCAAACGCATGTTGCATATGTCACAGATATGTATTCAAGAGTGCGTGTTTAGCATGACGAAGCCAAAAAAAACAAGCCATAGCAGCAAGGATGTTGATGAACAATGACACAAAGACACATAGGGTTTAAAAAGAGATTGAATAGTTCATTCATTGATATGTCAGTATATAACATATGTATGCGTCAGTATATATCCATTTGAAAATATAAACATATATTACATTTACATATAATTTTATTTTTAATGACAGATGGTTATTCGTATCATTAACTGCGATCCGATTTTAATGAAGATGTAACTAATTGTTACCAAGGACTGAAAGTGTTTGCAAACTGACATAAACCCATGAATCCTTGCTGGTAATTGTTGTTCTGATGTTACATTGTCCGACCTTTAGACATTGACGGATGAACGACTGCATTTCAAAAGCCGACTCTGTGTTATACGTTTTCTATTCTCCATTTACCATGAAAGGAAAATTATATTTTCATAACGTTATGGTGAGTTACGCACGTGTGATTTCTGTGAGGCTGCAAACGCACTGGACCGTATCTTCCACATTGTAACCAGTCCGGACGGACATTCACGAGGGTCTTCAAAGACTCCGTAATTAATCATAATTCGCAATGGTCAATAAACTCCCTCGATATTTCCACTTTTATTGTTGACCGACGGTGACGAATAAATGTTCTTTTT
This sequence comes from Diodora aspera, assembly GCA_031471655.1. Taxonomy (NCBI): domain Eukaryota; kingdom Metazoa; phylum Mollusca; class Gastropoda; order Lepetellida; family Fissurellidae; genus Diodora; species Diodora aspera. Next base: position 3,985 of record JAUELE010255520.1, on the reverse strand, counting down.
GACCTACATTTAAACCATTGTGTCAGAAAAAACGGCTTAATGAATAATAATGTATTTGTTGCATGGTCAGTTAGGTCGCCAGTAATGACCATTGTCAACGGATCCCAGCTGGATGATGTTCTGATCTGATCTGATGCCACTATTTGTTGTTGTCCAACTTTGTTTATTGTACTTTAAGGAGAGTTTATTGTTTGACTGGTATATAAATTAGTATTGTCATGTCATATGTATAATACATACCTGAGTAGAGCCTAACAAGGCAAACATCAAAGCAAATTTGTTTGGTGATATTATACTGATAACATGAATAATTCATCAGATATTAGCACTCATTTGGTCCTTGGCTAAATCATACTTCCTCAATCTGAAGATTTGCCTAGATTTAAGGTTTAATAAACGGATACCAAAGTAGTCTTTTGACAGCGTTTTGACTTACTTTTACAAGTTTTATTTATGGTCTCCATTCGGAGTTTGGTGCTGGGAGAGCCGGATGAAGAAGTGAAATGTCACATTTTGTTCAGCGCATTCAGATTAATGATTATTTAAATCTTTCGCACATAAAAAAACATGATTGCTAACGTTTTCGGAAACACGTAAAACACATTTTTATAATGCAGATACCCACACCAATGATGACATTTAATTTGATTTTGAAAATGATGCAGTGTTTTTAGTTTGTTTATTTACTGAGAGCGCGTGAGTAGATTCATATGCTCATCCGTTAATATACATTCAAGGGAACATTTGTGACACGCCTGTACACATGCGCTTTTAAATTGTTTAGTTATACACTAACCTACCTACCTACCTAACTACCTACTTACATCCATATATCCATCCATACATACATACATACATACATACATACATACATACATACATACATACATACCATACATACATGCATACATACATGCACACATGCATACATACATGCATACATACGTACATACTGTACGTACATACTGTACGTACATACATACAGAGACTTGCATAGCGTTGGTATCAAGTGTACACTCCTGAAAAGCGCTTAGTATGGCTGGGAAAACGGCTGAAAAGAGTTATCTATGCACATTATTAGCAGTCCTGAAGAGATAAGTAACTTTAGTATTGTCTTAAAGGTGGATAGTTTGTTCTGAGATCTGAGCTGGAGTGGACATCTGTCCATATAAATGAGTTGACGCAGTGTCTTAAGGTTGTTGCCGGCTGCATTGTGTAACGTGATAACGTCAGGTTTAAGGTGATACGTTCTACTACTACTACTACTGCTACTACTACTGCTACTACTGCTACTACTACTACTACTACTACCACTACTGCGGTTTGCACATAGAAGGGGAGTTTTACACACAGACACAGGGGCTTGAACATAGAAAGCGAGTTTTGCACATAGACATGGAGGTTTCTACATAGGAAATGGGTATATACACACAGACACTAATATTTGCAAATAAAACGGAAATGTTGCACATAGAAAGGAAGTTTTAATATAGACGCGGAGTTTTGCACATTGAAAGGAAGTTTCCATACAGACGCGAGGTTTGCACATGAAAAGGAAGTGTTCATATAGACGCGAGGTTTGCACATAGAAAGAGGTTTACATATAGACGCGGAGGTGTGCACACACAAAAAAGGAATTTTGCACATGGACAAAAATAGAAAACAAGTTTGCACATCGATAGTGTGGACATAAAATAGTAGATTAATTCCTGCGTGTGCATTGATTATAATCTAATTCGTTTCTTATAACCTACTACATTTTCATGGGATAATTACATACATGGACATAAAAAATATATACCTTGACAAATGTCGATTAAATTCAATATATGCTCAAGGTAATTGTAATGTCACCCCCTATGTGGAATGGTGGTTTAAGACTAATATTATAGTGAAACTACATGACTCTTTGATCCTGTAGATTAGAATTGTACCTGATATTGTTCTTCTTTGATTTACGAAACCTGTTGGTGCATCTAAGAAAGTATTGTCTGTATTTCATCATTTCTCCAAATGTTTATGTCCTTTTTAATGGAGTGACAATAATATTAGCATGAGTATATTATCAATGTTTTAACCTGTCGAGCACAATATCCGACCTCATGGGTCTTGCGTTCAGAAACATGCGGTCTGTGACAACAACCACCCCCTTCCCTCCGCTGTTACCCACAATTTACTTTACCCTGTTTCATACTACCAATTCTTATTTATATGAATCGAGTTAAAATTAGATCACTTTATTGCATTACTGGTATATTGTCTCATTTCGACACTCACATAAAGCACAATCTGTGTGGATGTTATGAAGGTCGGACAACTGAACAGACAGAAAATATAAACACAGGCCTACCTGCAAAAACCTGGACTTCGCAAAGAATAAGAGCTTTACATTTTGGCTTTCGAACTTTGACATAACGTGCCCTTGATATATTTGGGGGGATGATGGCAGTTCCAGCTTTAACGCCAGACCAGTGTTGTTTCTCTCCTTTTCTATGTTTAAGATTAAGTTCGAGCTGACCTGAAAGAGAATCAGATGGCAAACTAAGAGGGCAATTGTCTGGCATTCAGCTGTTCAGAGTTGTCTTGGTTCTTAACCTCTGTCAAACAAGGTTCCATATTAACTTTAATTTTATTATTCTGGATTGTTTTTTTCACAAAATTAGCATACTACTAATGTAACCTCACTCTCTTTGGCATAAATTCTCAACATCTGTATTTCGAATACATCCTGTAGATCTACAGTCCACTGAGGGTATTTTGTAGGACAGTTGGTTGCCTTCATGCGTGCACATGATCCATCAGTAAACCGAGTACTTGTTTTACCGTCGACAGCCAGGCGAGGGGGGCTCTTTTCAGTGGCGCCAAGGCCCACTTTGGGTTCCATCCTTACTGCAACGTTAACACCTAAAATAAAACCATTCTGTTATTATTTGATAGTTACTCCATGACAAAACTGCAGAACTGCAAATGACTCCAAGTGTCAAGCAACCACATTCGTCACAAACGTATTACCGGGTCTGCATCAGTCTCATACACCGACGCCCAACAGTTGACAAAGAAGATACATCTAGAAGCATACATCTTGTCAAAGAGCAACCTCAAGCTGGTCATATTACATTTTTGGCACCTAATGCAACGGTAATGTATTTGTAAAGGTAACAAATGCTTACATCTTACAATACTAACATTTAAATAACTGATAAGCCTTACTGATATTCATGATAAGATAATTTACACAATCAGAAAGTTTCACTATATTATGTGGGTTTGATGAGAAATGAGTTGACGGGGCGGATGAGCCCTAACATGCCATATGCATCGACAGCCGTATAACAAAGTAGTGTGTTCTGGCCAAATCGATACAATTTTCTTACAATCAAGATTGTGTCCCCCACATTGCGAACTTTAACACCTATAGCTAGCATCAGGACTGAAACACTCATGAGTCAATAGTAAACTGTGTTCAACCCTCAATGAGAGGGAAAATAATTTAACTGAATGTTAATTCGAAAATGTTTGTGGACAAAACTATAGCACGAATAGGGCATACGATTTTATTACTGATAGGATCCTTATAAATGCCAAATACAATAGCCTACCTCCACTGATCTGAACTTCACAAATGACGATTTTCCGAGTTGATTTGAACGAAATTGAAATATGTTTGCTGTGACTCAACGATGGTTTGAAGAATATGTCAACTATTGTACCAGTGACATTGTAAGTGAACGTCCTTTCCGAATCCAGCTTCACACTTGTAATATCAAAACCTTTATCTGAAGTAAATACCTTCGTGTCAGCATCATTTAAACGCAATGAAAATTATCATTTGAAATAAAAACACATTTTATTTTCGGAAGTAAACAACAGTCTATTTGATGTAAATTATAGTAATGTCGGAATTGCATAAAAATAATGTTGCTCGTTAAAACTCTACACTAGCTAAATAACAACCATTACTATGATATATAATATAATTTAACTT
>JAUELE010255519.1:0-19111 GCA_031471655.1 Diodora aspera | reverse complement strand
CATCATTATGACTTTTGAAAATTACAGGTAGGTCGTTACACTAACCCTTCAATAGCTGGGTTGAATATATAATTGTCAAAGGTCATAATGATGGGTAACAAGTTTTGCTGATAAATGTGTATTATATAAAATGAACAGAGGAAATTGCAGTTGCATGATAAAAAGGCTATATTGATTCGTTGCTTTTTGTACATTAAGGTGATTTTTCCTTCCGCATTTCTTGTCATTTTTAAAGTACTAACTGTTGGCATGTCTATTTTCAGCAAGTCGCTGCACAAAACGTCAATAATCAAGCATCGTGTATTATCAATCATTATGGATATTTCACCTAACTGATGTGAAAACCATAGCTTCAAAAACACCATATTATATGTGAGTGATTTGGGGTCTTAAAATGTTTTTTGGCAATCTTTCAGCCACATCACCATGATCTCACCAAAATCAGAGATCCTGTCTCTCCGGGCTGATAGAGAGGTCCCCGGGCGGGACTCAAATCACAACCATCATGGCCAGCAGATTGCTGGAATGCACTAACCACTGTGCCATCCTGCGCCATTCTGTGCCCCGTGTTGGATGAAATTCCACAGTAAAATTTACAGAATTTCTTTAAAAACAATTAATTTGTTTTACTTACAAATATTCAAAAATTTGAGCAAGGAATTTTAAAGAAATGGTTGGTTTATCATTGAGCAATTTCTAATTTTTTAAAATTTAAATTTAATTATTTTGGGAGCACTTTCAAAAATTTTGAATTCTGATGTTATTTCATGACCACTAATTTTTAAAAGTTTAGCAGCTGTTGAAGTAAACTATTTCTTTTTACCTCTGAAATTTTAGACACTTTACTGTAACAAGTAATTTACACTGGCCGTATCCTCGCCCAAATCCAAAATTTGCAATCAACCATAAACAAATTTAGAACTTGGGATTCAAACACAGACTTTGACCCAAGAGTCAAACACCAAGAGCACCTCTCGCATCTTCAAATTCAAAATGAGGCTCAAGGTTGACCTACAAAAACATCTATCCACTTTCAAAAGAACAGAGACACCGCTGAAGTAGAAGCTCGACCGAGACTAAGTGAAGTGCACTTTGGTCAATTCCGATCCCATTCCGCTATGAATTCCATTCCTGTATTTGACAAGCTCCTGTTTGCAAGGAGGCCGATTACTGTCTTTTTTTCTTGAGTGGCAAAAACCTGGAGTTCATTCGCACTTTTACATCAAGAGAAAGCGAAAAGTAAACCATCGAGAACTTGAGTAACGGCAGATGCATTAGTCGGCTCCGACACAGTGCAAGGCAGTCGTGCGATCACCCAAACAGGATTTATTCCCGATCTGTTTACATTGATTTGTGTACACGAAGGCCTGTTGGAGAATATTTGTAATTGTTAAATGGAGCAAGTAATGCAATTACAGTTGTGAATTTCAATTACCCACAATGCAACTGGTTGGACAGACGAAACTAATCAGGATCGGCCAGCTCTAATTATCCAAGTCTTGTTTAACAGCAAAACTGACACTGAACATACTCGCGGAAGCAAATATTTACCGTCTGCCACAAATTAATTATTTCAAAATCCCTTGACATGTAACAGACTCAGGAATAAACTTAAATGAAACAGAAAATTTTGTTTTATGTTCGATTTAAAACTCAGTTTTGCTAAATAACTGATGCTATCTTTCAATAATTTTAAATATATTTCATTAATCCTAAATACATTTTTCAAAAGATTTACTTCTATATCTGAAACAACTTATCACATTTAATCATCAATGGCTATCAAACAACATCTCCTTTTACCTACAAAGTTTAGGGATTTCTTCCTTAACTCAGGTAGTTCCTTACTATATAGGCAAGATTCTTCAAAAGTCAACTCAAAATTCCTTACTAAATTCAAGGATTTTTCACTGCCACTTAAATGTTCTTCACTAAATCCAGGAATTCTTCAATACATTTAAATATTCCTCACCACATACTACAAAACTCAAAACTCCTCATTACAACACTGCAGTTTAAAAGTTCTTCACTAAATCCATGAATTCTTCAATACACTTAAATATTCCTCACTACCTACTACAAAACTCAATATTCCTCATTACATCACTGCAGTTTACATGTTCTTCACTAAATCCAGGAATTCTTCAATACATTTAAATATTCATTACAACAGACATCCACCGAGTCCTTACTAAATCAGAGCTAATTATTTGGAATTCAAAGTGACTTTCAGCAATATGTAATGTTGTATTCATTACAACAGACATCCACCGAGTCCTTACAAAATCAGAGCTAATTATTTGGAATTCAAAGTGACTTTCAGCAATCTTTCAGTCATATTGATTGTGAAATGCATTGCGTCAGAGCTCAACATCCAAGATTTGAACCCAGACTTGGCAGATTACAAATCTACCACTCTTCCCGCTGTGCTACAGTGTTCCTCACTAAAATCAAAGACTTTCCTTCAATATAACTAAAATTCCTACTAGATCCTACTAAAAATTCCCCAAATTCTTCAAATCATGTTCTTCGCCACAAATCTCAAAATTCTCCATTTTGTGTGAGAATTCTTCCATACACATATCAAAGAATGACCTAGAATGTATCCAAGGTCATTACTTTCTCATTCTACTAAAAATTTCGAACAATATTATGATAATTCTTCAAAACATCTGAAATTCCTCATAAATCTAGTTGTCTTTCACCACAAATCTGAAAACGTTCACTACTACATAAAATAATCCTATATTATATAATTGCTAAATACATCCAAGAATTCCTCATTTAGTGACTCCTTGAAAGCTGTGAAATTCCTTCCATGAAGAATTTTATCTCAAGAATTCAAATCTGACCATTTTTCACAGAGAAAATACATGTATTTCATTCAATCAGATAAAAATCCCTTGAAACTGATAAGAATTCTCCCGTAACTCCTTACAATCTCCAGGAAATTCTTTCCTTCAAGAATTTTATCTCGAGCATTCAAGTCTGACCATTTTTCACAGAGAGAGCACATGTATTTCTTTCAATCAGATAAAAATTCCTTGAAACTGACAAGAATTTTCCCATAACTCCTTACAAGCCCCATGAATTCTGTGAAATTCCTTCCATCAAGAATTAAATTCCTACTATTCTTAATCACAAGAACGCTGCTTCAACCCATTTCCTTGAATTGATAAAAATTCTCACACAATTCCTCCCAGATCTGAACCCGACCAAACAGGTGAAACACAGTGGAACTTCATTTCCAGGAATTTCTTCAAGACACATGTATTCCGGTAGCAGTTCCTCGTCTTTTAGACCGAGCAACACTAAGCGTCATATAACAATCTCCTAAGGAATTTCTGATTCACTACTGACACACCACTGTCTTTCCTTGCGTAACATTTCAGAATCTGTAGGTGTCAAGTCAAGAAGTAAACTTGTGCCGTTCCCACACAACAGACTGCACCGCATGCTGCCTACATCGGCAGCTAATGCCAGGCCCACCTCTCTGACGAATATAAAAGCAAGCCAGGTAAAACGCAGCACAGGTAGATCGCTTCGTTAAACCACGCTCCTCTGTTAACAATCTGGCTTAAAAAAAACTTCAAGCTCCTCGCATGACTGTTCAGTGCAGGGAGCCTGAGTGAAATCCTTATGACTACAAAAGTGTCCCTTAGAAGTGTATCACACCAGCTTGTCTGGCATTCAGATGCCTGCGAGATAAACTAGATCAGCTGACAAGAGTCCGCTTGCTACCTAACTACTTTGGTCTTGTCTTTCGAGACTGTTGGATTCTCTGTGCAAGTGGGCAGACGCAAGTGAGCAGACGGCAAATTACACCGAGCTATCCCGGTAACAGGATCGGGAAATTTTCAAAGAAAATTTTTCCTGCTGTACCATGCAGGGTCCCTTATGGAAGAGGAAACAAATTATATTTAATTAGCAAGAGTCAGAGCAGAGCTACGATTCAGAAACAAGTTATATCACAGGAGCAAATATCTGCTCAGATGTGTTTCCCAAACTGGTACTCTGTCTCCCAGAGCATACAATGAAAATGAAGCCTGCCCAAGTCTAGATATTTAGGAAGTCTAGGAATTCTCAGCTCAAAAAAAAATTGGAAAATATCTTGGCTCCTTTTCTGATTTTATTTATTTATTTTTTTGCATTAAGAACATAATGTTGTAGATTAAGCTTATTTTGGGGACTAAATGTTAGTCTACTTGGTACATGATGGGATTTAAGTGTGTGTAGGTAAGTCAATGAATAAATCAGTAAGTAAGTAAATGAGTGAGGAAAGGAGTGATTGTGTAAATGAGTGAGGAAAGGTGTGAGTGTGTAAATTAGTGAGGAAAGGTGTGAGTGTGTAAATGAGTGAGGAAAGGTGTGAGTGTGTAAAGGAGTGAGGAAAGGATTGAGTGTGTAAATGAGTGAGGAAAGGTGTGAGTGTGTAAATGAGTGAGGAAAGGAGTGAGTCAGTGAGTAAATGAGTGAGTCAGTGAGTAAATGAGTGAGTCGATGAGTAAGTGAGTGAGTAAGGAGTAAGTAAGCGCACATGTGGATTCCAGAGTAATATTAACTTCATAATATAATTACAGGGAAAAACATTCTTAAAGAACATTTTACACTAAACAAACAACCCGCCAGCTTTTCACACCTGTTAGTCCTTGGAAGTGTACAAGCACTGATACCTGTTACTATGAGTTACACTGAGGAAACTACCTTTAACGATGTTGCTCACCTGGAGAATGACTCATACCATTTGTATAGTAAGTTATATGAAACTGAAATCACTTCTTCAAGACTTGAGTGGGCACAGAACTATGGTTTCTGGTGGTTGAGAAATATCTCCAGATGAAACTGACAAAATGTCAAGCTGATCTAGATAAAACGAACAGGTAATAATTTCCAGGTAATTATTCTTCTTTCATCAGTCGCCAAACTGTTTCTTTCTCCCTGGTTTTTGCATCGTTTATTTTCACCTCTAAAACGTAATATCTTCAAGGTGTTCATTCTGACAAAAAAAAAGAAAGTAATGTCTATATTTTCTTGATTTTGAAAATGTTTTCATCTGAATGTATACCCTAGGAAGTTGTAATTTAAAAAAGGAAATTTTTTCATATATATATATATAAACTTACTCTCGAAGGAGTTGCAATTAAAAAGCTTGAAAATGTTTTCGTCTAAATGTATACTCCCCAAGGAGTTGTAATTAAAAAGCCTGAAAATGTTTTTGTCTAAATGTATACTCCCCAAGATTAAGCTGAAACGTCTCTTTGTTGTGACAAATAGATAGATACATACAAAATTAAACATCGCCTGTGGGTTCTGTGTCCTGGAGCAACAAAGAAGCCGAACGCAAATATCAGTAACAAATAAAATTAAGATGTAGCCGTCAGAAGACAGACACTCAACCGGCCAAACAGAAGAATAAAGAATACTGACGCAAATACAAACTACAAATAAAACTAAAATGCAGCGGCGTTAAAAAATTAATCTTTGCCTCAAGTCAGCAAGCTGTGTGGCATTTGACGGGCAAAGTGTCACGTTACAGTCGGAAAGTTTGAAAGACGGCTCCCCAGGGAGCTGGTGTCCAAAAGACAAAGAAGCTACTTGCAGGATATTGAAATCTTGAACATGGGAAATTAGAAAAATAAAAAAACTGTCATGTCAGCCAAAAAACTGCTAAGTTGGGGAATTTGACGTTGTGTATGTAAAATTGTTTGTAACTTTTTGTGTACATTCAGCAAATTGTAACTTCAAATGTTTCTGGAAAGTTTGAGGTTTATGTCCGCAGTGCATTCTGATTTTGGGTTTAATTTCATTTTCTACAATGTTTCAGCTATCACGACAGTGTCACTTGTATCATGTTGGTGCTATCGGGACTGTGAGAGAGGTACCTGGTAGGATTTGAACCCTTGGGACCAAAATAGAATCTGTGCAACCAGGGATGATAGTACAAGGTTGGCACTTGAAATATGTGTATAATATCTACATCTCAAATTGCAATGACAGAAGCACACAGACCTGTATTTCTACATCAAAGAACCAGGGATGATAGGTCAAGGTTGGCACTTGAAATATTTGTACAATATCTACATCTTACAATGCAATGATAGAAGCGCATTGACCTGTGTTTCTAGGCCAAAGAAGCAGGGATGATAGTACAAGGTTGGCACTTGAAATATGTGCACAAGGTTGGCACTTAAAATATTCGTATAATATCGACATCTCAAATTGCAATGACATAAGCACACAGACCTGTATTTCTAGACCGAAGAACCAGGGATGATAGGTCAAGGTTGGCACTTGAAATATTTGTACAATATCTACATCTTACAATGCAATGACAGAAGCGCATTGACCTGTGTTTCTAGGCCAAAGAAGCAGGGATGAAATATTTGTACAAAATGTACATCTCAAAATACAACAACAGTAAGCACATAGAACAATATTTACAGACTGAAGAACCAGAGACGCTAGTACAAGGTCGGCACTTGAAATACTCTAGCCCAAAAAAGGAAAAAACAGGTTAAAAGGGCAACAGTTAACCTGTTTTTTTTTCTTCCTTTTTTGGGCTATAGTATTTCAAGTGCCAACCTTGTACTAGCATCTCCAAAAGGATTGAGTGACAGCACTGCTCTCCACACAAAAAAACAAATAAGCTAAAGACATTACAAAATAACAACCAGAATACACATTAGCTTCAAACTTTTTTTTCTACATCTGATGGACATTTCCATTTTCAATCTTATAAAGAAATGTGTTTCCACATTTAGTAGCATCCCACTTGACCCTATTTTCACTTACAGTAAAACTCCTAAATTTTCGAAATGAAAATTATTTTTTTTGATGTGTTTGAATTTTTTAAAATTAATGATATTTGATAAAGTCAGAAATAAAAAGTTTGGAGATTGCCACAAAAAAGTAAGTGAAAAATTCACAATTTTGGAAACTCCGAACATTTTTCAAATTTTTAGAAGTTCGAAATTTTGGAAGTTTTACTGTATTTGTTCTATTTACAGCCAACAATGCCCTGTCTGTTTTTGACAGTTAGCGCACAACCCAGGCTATCTCCTGATTGCAATCTCAGAATGAGACAGACATTAATCGCAATAAAAGCTGTTTCGGAAGACGAGATTTGCAGCGGAAGGCCCCAACCATCTGTTGACGGACCACAGGTTTTGACGCCGGAGCATGCCTGGATACTTCAAACACGTCCATTTAAACACCTGAAATCCAGCTTGTGCAATGACACACAGATTGTCATGGTAACGACTCTCCGAGACACCTGGTGTTCAGAAGAAATTTCTAGCCTTAAGTCATGTTATTGATCGCTATCCGGACAGGTCTAGTCAATTTCCTTCGTCTTCTCACGTGTAACATACATTTTACGCTCACAAACATTAGCTAGATTGCAGAGGCTGTTCATTGCATTTGGATTAATTTCATCTTAATTGTCGATAACATGGAAACTATCTTAGATTTACCTGCTCAGTGAAATTACTAGCATCTAAGTATTTAACACCGTTTTCATAGTGTGATGTCGTTTTTAGAATTCATTACAAGACAAAAATAGAACAAAGTTAAAGATTACCAAGTGTAAGATAGATGAGCTGGCGTGACCAACTGAAGGTGCAATATATTTCAGTTTACATAGAGCAAGGTTGGTTGTCAGTTGGACTTATAGTGGGGCTCAGCAATCTTTCAGCCATATGCCCACTTTTGCTAGTTGAGTGCAAGAGGAAAGCTGCATCACCAGTGAGGAGCTGGATGATTTGATACAGTGAAACCTGCAAGCTACGGCTGGTACTGAACCAAAGTGATAAAACCATGTTTCAGTGCACCATATGATCACTACTGCAGAGAAACATGCTGCATCGACTGCGTTGGGAATGAGTGAGTGAGTGAAATGAATTTTTACATTGCAGAGGGCAATATTTCAGCCATAGCGCAATGTAATGTGCAAGAGGCACACCAGGAAAAGGGACAACACAGGATCGATAGAAACGAAAGTGAAAGCAAAAGATGCCCATTTTAGTCGCCTTGTACGACAAGCATTGGGTTACTGAGGCCCTATTCTATCTAAGTGACACCACGTCACTCCCCGGAAGCCCCACGGGGTGCATCGAGCAGGAACTGCACCAGTGTAGTCGAGTAGTGACCAGTGACAAAAGCGCTCTTGCAACTGGCTTACGACTAGCAGGAACTAGTTGCTACCAGGAACTAGTTGCCCCAGCATCCTGAGAACCGCAAATGTTCTACTTCTGCGTTCAGTTGCCCATTGTATCCAGTTTGACACAAGCGACTTAAGCACTCTTACAACTGCTGCAGTTGCGTTTGATCACTGTCATCTCCAGTCGTAGTCGACCTAAGCTACCAGTTCCAGCTAGTTGCCATCAGTTTCATTGCATTGTAGTCGACATAAGCTTTCTTGAAACAAATAACCAAGACCTGCAAAGCTTTGTCACTTTATTTCAGCATATAAAATAGGCAAGATAAATATTATAAGAATTTATGAAAGACATTTGCAGATGGTTAAGACTAAGTAAAATGGTCGTTCTGATTCCTCATCCTTGCACTAACAGAAGCAGATAAATAGTTAAAAAGACCAGATAAACGAAATGAACAGAGTAAATGTGATTAAAAAAGAGACAATGAGATTATCTTTGTTCAAAACAAGTTGACATTATGTCTCAACAAGCATGAAAACTTGAATCTTAATTATAATAAATAAATTATAAAGGTGGGAAAGTGATCTTGAAGATGAATGACTCGGGAGATGTGAAAATATAATTGGTCAGCATGGCACGCTATTGTTTATGATATTATAACCATGTTTACCACTAGGCATGATGTGGAATGTGGTATTAGTGTCAATATTTAAGAGGCCATAACTATATTTCAAGAAGCTTTGAATATAATGAACAACATACATGTAAATAACTTACAACCATCAAGCTTTATGCTGTTGTTTTGTCTTCCATTAAAGTCTTGCATGAGAGAGGAAATGTCCTAGCTCATAAAAAGAGACAAAAATTCATGCTGCAAAATAGCTTGTTGTATGTTCGAATAACATATATATTTTAAGGCTCCCAAGTCACTCTGTCGACATTTTGTTGATTTTGTTAAATGATTTGCACAAATGTCATCTGTACATTGTTATCGCCATTATTGTAATAATAGGTACAATTTGTGGTCGTAATGATGACATTTAAACTAGATAAATATCATTCTCAGTGAAGCAGATTTCAAAAATAAAATGTAGTTCAGTTTAACTTTCAGGCATCCTAATTTCTCTGTGTTATCCGTTTTTACAAAACAGAACCAAAAATCTTTCCCTCCTCAGAAATTAATGGGGTGTGTTTCACTACCTCATGCAAAGCGACACCTTGGGGTAACTACAGTGACTGTAAGCTATCCAGCTATCCAGTGACTGTAAGCTACAGTAACTACAGTGACTGTAAGCTATTGTGCCGAGAACAGGTTACATAGCAAGGCCATGTGCTCGCTCTTGAGGCCTCGAGTTGTACTAACAATAGGAACGTCTAGGAATACGGCTTCTACATTGACCATCACAGGAAAGTATTCCAAAACGTTTTCTTTTATTACGAACAATTTACCACAAATACGGTTTGAGACCGACCTTGTTGACATTAAATGGTGATTATTGTGTATATCAGTTTGACATCAAATGCCTATACCTTCAAAGTAAAAGGTTTGCATCACCTTGAGTTTTTGCCGTTTTTATCATTAAAAAACAACTAATCGGTTAATACTACTAAAAAGAAGTTTAGGGTCAAACATAGTGATAACACTATTTTAATAACAAGTAGCAGTGCATCCAAAATCCACACAACATGTTGGCGCACTTCACATGCTAACGTGTGCATGTTTAAAGTGACAATCATGAACAACGTGCAAACGCTGCATGTGCTGATACTTCATGAATTTTGAGAAACATTTGACGTGGAGCAAATTTTCGTAACACTCCATGAACTTCATCAATAAACTTTTCAATTGACCGAGGTAATTTGTAAATATTTAATTGTGACAATACTTCATGAAAACACCCTTTCAAAATATATAGAGGTTATTTACATATCGTCGATATTTTGCATTAGGAGACATTGTATTATGCGAGCCTTGGCGAGCATAATACATAGTGTTTATTCCTAAAGCAGGATATCGACGATATGAAAACATACAAGGGTAATAACCTCTATCATACAATGTCATTCTTACTTTTATCAAGATAACCTCTATTTACAACTTCCTATACTTGCTCTGACGGATATAAAAAAATATCGGTAGGCTTCATCGTGTGGAGAAACCACCACATTGTATGATTAATGCTCATATGGGTAGTTCTGACAAACCTTCAAACAGCAAATCAATTATATCAGTTTATGCTTATGTTAGGTTTTATCCTTAACTTCTTTTGAGTTGTATAAGTTGTATACTTTCTTTTGATCATCAGTTTATTTTGAATACAATACATGTATGCAGTTAATATCTAATAATCTGCTGGACACTACAGCCGGTATCGCATAAAAACACAATTGGAGTTTTACTTACAACTAACCAGGGTATGCTGAAGAACGGACAAGCTGAAATAATTTTATATTCAAAGAATTCCTTCTTGAAATAAGAGCACCCCCCCTCCGCTGTCAACATTGGAGTCCACAGTTCAGTCTTCTTTCAGTAACAATTAGTTCCAAGACAAGAAAAGTAGTGAGCACAGCTCTCGTAGATACCCCCGCTACCAGGTGTACACACTATAATGCTATTGAAAACAAGGTAACTAACCTTTTGTGACATACCATGGGTTTTCTGCAAATGTTCACATAGATATATATGCAAATGCTGCAATATGCACATCTACACCTCTTGCAAAACACTGGCATTACGTTTCTTCAGATTCCGACAATTATTGATGGTGTTATAGGTGGAACAAAAAAACAGTCTGATGATTAGGTAAATTTGCATAAATTATGCAAATAATGCAATAGACATACCCACACCTCATACAGATCATGTTTAAAATTTTTTATCAGATTCCGAAAATTAATGATGGTGTTATGGGTAAAACAAAGTCCAATGATTAGGAAAAAACATGCATATATTATGCAAATGACAAGAGATACACAAATGACGCAAAAGGCACATCTGCAGCTCCTTCTCATTGAATGTGTAAAGTCTCATAGGGTTCCGACAATTAGTGAAGGTGCTATCAGCCGAACAAAACCTAAGTCCAATGATTAGAAAAATGTACATAAATTATGCAAATGACCACACTGATGTGCAAATAATGCAAAAGGCACATCTACACCTCCTACTCATCACAAGTGTAAAGTTCCATAGGATTCCGACAATTAGTGAAGGTGCTATGAGTGGAACAAAAGCTGAGTCCTAAGTTTAGAAAAGCATGCATAACGTATGCAAATGACCACACAAATATGCAAATTATGCAAACGGCACATCTACACCTCATACAGATCACGTGTATAAAGTTTCAAAAGATTCCGACAATTAGTGAAGATGCTCATCCTCGAAATCCAGGCTATAATTTAATACTGTCTCCATCCGTCACATACCCTGGACCCACTCCTATTCAAGACGATCGTTTTGCGAGAATGGAAAGTCCCAAAATGCTTAATATAGACATTCAATGAAATGTCACATAACTGCACGAGAAGTAACTCTTGATACATTTAAACATATAACGTCTTTACTTCGCCTAGTATTAGGAGAGATGCGCCACATGATTGGACGCCAGATTTTGCTATAGAAGCTTCGCTGATTGGTCAAACTGCTTGCCTCGAAACGATCGTCTTGAATAGGAGTGGGTCCCGGGTATTTGACGGATGGGGACAGTAGTTATTTATAGCCTGGATTTCTAGGATGAATCAGGAGGTGATTCGATTGGGTGTCTGCTGATGAACTCAGACTCGCAGGAATGGCATTAGCAGAGCAATATAATGATTCAATCCAAACTTGTTCCTTTCCTCTTTTAAAAGGTGTAACCTGCTTGGTCGTAGCACTTTTGCTAGACTCACTTTCAGCAATGCCAGGATACTGCATTACTGCTTTGATACACGTTGCCAACACCTTTGTGCCTGGTTTGGTTTTGTCGTCAAGAGGACTACTCCTGTTTAACAGCCAACCAATCTGTTCTTGACCCCTTTTGTATGCAGTATCCTGTGGAAGTGAAAATTGTTGAATACGACTCAGTGCATCTGCATCATTCATGTCTACTCCTAGTCTATATTTTATCTCAAAGTCATAAGCAGCTAGTTTAGCTTTATCCTGTTGCATCTACTTTTGCAGATTTTAGCTCATTAGTGATCGGGTTATTGTCTGTAATGACCACAATATTTGATCCGTGCAGATAGTCATGGAATGTATTAGTGATTGCTCACTTAAGAGCAAGAAATTCCCTTTTGTGTGCAGGATAGTTGGCCTCACTCTTTGATAACCCACGGCTTGCATACACAATGACTTTAAAAAACGGAGCCTTGCTTTTGATACAGGACTGCACTCAGATCTGTCCCACTTGCACCTGTGTGAACTTCAAATGGTTTTGACAAGTCAGCATATCTCAGGACAGCTGCAGTTGTGAGAATCCCCTTAATTGCTTCAAAAGCCTTGGTGCATTCTTCAGTCCTTTGTCTCCAAATGGTGTTTTTAAGGTAACCACTGATTTTGATTGTGGTTTACCAAGTTTCTTCATGGTTTTTTCTTGGGAGGTAACCAGCAGTTAATGAATTCAGTTGTTTGACAATTCTACTGAAATCTTTGACAAACTGCCAGCAATAACCCGCAAAACCCCAAAAGCTGTTCAACTCCCCAATGTTGGTCGGTTGAGGCCACTCTCTTACTGCACTGATCTTCTTGGGATCTGGACATACCTCTTCTTCTGAGCATACATGACCCAAATGAGTTGCGGTTGTTTGAAATAATTTTCATTTACTTGGATCAAGTTTCATTCCAAATGCACGCAATCTTTCAAGTGTCTTGAAGAGACTTTCTTCATGAGTTTTAATATCGTTTGAGAAGGCGAAAAGGTCATCGATGTATACAATGAGTTCTTTCAAATCCATGTAACCAACAATCTTTCCATGTACTTTTGAAATGAAAGAGGGTTGTTCACAAGGCCCATGCTCATTCTAGTCCATTCATACACGCCAACTGGTGAGACAAAAGCTGTGTATTTCATGGAGTTTGAAGCCATCGGGATGGTATCAAATGCAGATTTTACATCAAGTTTTGTGACATTTATTAAAAAATCAGTGTTGGATGCGTTTGGGCGATCGTATTCTGCACTAGGAGAGATTCAAACTCGGAAAGGAGTCAAGGTGGTTATGGTTTTCAAGATATTAAATAAACTAATGTTTCCGATTCAAGTGACCAGATCTTAAAATCTGTGCTATGTGTTTCTATTTTTGAGTAGTATATATGGCACAGTTCACATTACGTGATATGTAACTAGACATACCAAAGTGAGGGGAGTTTACAGATTATTGATCAATCGATTTATCTATTAATTGATCAATATAACTCGATTGATTGATCGAGTTGATTTATTGATTAATGAGCGATAGATTTATTGATTACTGATCTATCGAGTTACTAATCATCGATTGATTAGTTGGTGATGAATTGATCGACCTAAATATATGTTGATTAATCGATGAGTTGAGTTATTGATTGATCAACCAATAATTGACTGATGATTGATCAATCGATTAATGATTGATCGATCGATGGATTTATATAGTACATACATCGATTAGTACTTGATCGATCGCTCACTCAATCAATAATCGATCGATTGGTCAATAAATATGTCAATTAGTCGATCAATAAATCAACCAAATGACCGATTAATCAACCAATCAATCAATGAATCAATCAAACATAGATCGACCAATCGACTGAGTGGTCTATCAGTCAATCGTTTACATACAGACAGACAGACATGAATTGCATGCCGAAGAATTTAGCCGAACCAATTTGATGTTGGGGTAATGTTAGGCTGAAACATCGGGCAAATGATTAGAAAATTTAGCAAAACATATTTTTGTCAATTTTGTTTTCATAAACTGACTGTGATTCGAAGACCCCGTGCTTTTTCAGATAAAATGTAATCGTTGGGACGAGCCTTTAAAGTACTGAAGAATTATAATTCATATTGTAACATTTTTCGTTACAGGTTATTTCGAAAAATGTAACGACTTTGTATTTTGATAAAATTTGTGTGTCAGTGACATGTACATGTACTTTGTAACAATGTTACATGTTTGGTATTTGTTACATTTCATACGTTGTATCACGGCGTCGTGTCACAGCCAGAGACTCTTGTTTGGACCATTAGAACGCAAGAATTGCAATTAACGTGATTAAATCATATTTCATATTTACTTCGCTTATCTCGCCGTACTCTACGATCTGCTGACCGTCATTTAGTGGAGATGTTTTCTTCTTTACCCATCCTTGTGGAACGATCTTCTTCTTCATTTGTGAATACTCCATGATCTCGACTCGTTCTAGTCTGAACCAAAGACACACTCATTCTTTTAGCGCTTAAGAGCAGTGGAACTGGTTTTAGCAGCGCTTTACAAATGTTTCTATGTAAGTAGTATGTAGGCATGCTTCGCGTTTATATTCATATGTACAAAAATGTAGACATAAAAAATAAAACATACTCATATAGCGTACTTTTGAACGTTGAAACGAAACAGTTTTGTTATATATTCGACAAATGATAACCGCCATTGCATATTTGAACTCGACATTGTTATCCGAGCCCCCATAAGATCAAATACGTCCATACGCCACTGTAACATATCGGTCAAAATCTCTCGCATCACATGAGATAGACTACTTACACTGGCATTAAGATCTATATTTAAAATAGTTGTAAACGATAACGATTGAACATGTCACCAACTAAAATAGTCACAGCGTCACTGTCAATGTCATCACCAGTCGATCTCCGTTAGGCTGTGTGTTTGTATGACCATGGGCCGTATTCATTAACTCCCTAGAAATGGTAGTAATAGGCCTTCTTAAAAAGTTGCTCTTAACTGTCTATTCAAAACGTTCTGAGAGTAATCTTTCCGTATGACCTCAACTCTATTTTTAGGTATTTTCTCATTAGGCCTAAACAAAGAAGGAAATGTTTCTGGTCTTTGCCCCTAGGCAAAAAAGATGCGATGATGCGATCTTCCTTTTTTTCTTTTCTTTCTTGACTGACTATTCTATATTCAGCGGTATGAACAGATAAGCAAATAATATTTCAGATTACAAATTTTTAATAACTTAAAAGAAACAAAATAATGGTTTCCTGAGAAAAAACATGTCAAAATTAAAATCCGGAAAACAGAGTTTAGAGTTACATGCCCTTGGCAATTAATATCCGGTGGGAAAAAAGAGTTGACGCGGGGAGTCGAGATTGACGCGCGCCGAGACCAGAAACAAAAGACTTTTTCTTTTAGGCCTTTCGGTTTAGTTTTCTGGCATGAAAATCAAATGACGAAATAGTAAATGATAATAGTAATAATTGGGTCGTTTCCAGTGCACTAGTTCCTTACACGAATGTATGCTCAAAACGCTACTTACCGCGGCCATTGGAACACTGTACAATCCACATCGTTTCTCAACTCTTCAGGGACCCATCAACACAAGCTGCCGTTACATATTCATCACTTTCCGACCGAGTACCCTATTTCAGCTGGGTGTGCTGTGACAATTTTTGAGTAGTGTCACAAGCATTGCTGGCATTGTCAGTGTCCCAGTGGGAGGTAGGGCGTACTCTTGAAGATATGAAAACTTTACAACCCGAGCCGATCACCCATTTAACTACTCTCCGGTCCCGGCGTTGCTTAACTTCTCAACTCAACTCGCTGAGACCAACTACACTGCCGGGCAAAATAATCTATACCACGATTTTGAGAGACTACTGAATAAATTTACAACTGCTTTGGATATGCAAGAGATATCCCTTCAAGATAAGGACGTTTTATCAACGATATAGTGTCAATCAAATTACACTCGTTGAAATCCTAGTATCCTTTTGATCAGCTATGACATAAAGACGTAAGGGGAAATAACTGAAATCATTTGGTATTCTTTTGCCCGGCAGTATTTATAAACTTCATACCATTTTTAAAATAAATTAATAGATTATTTAAATCATAGAGATATAAAATAGATTTTTGCCAGCCCTATAATCCTAAACATGTGTGACAAACTATATTTTTTAGCCAGCCTTATATCTTTAACTTGTAGGTCACCCTTTAAGATAACACTTCGTGATGAGTGTTACTCGGGAGAAGGGGGCGGTTTCGACTGATGATGATTTCTGGAGATCACTGCAGGTGGTAAAGTTTGTCAACGGTGTATCGATTCCATTTAATCTGTCATTCCTTTTCAAGAGCATGTCGCGGGCCTCCCCGACTAGTAATTCTGCTGATTGTTTTTTCACTTCAATGATCCAGAATGCTCGACGTTTTCTTGTACAATTTAAGAGAAAATTTTAAGAATCCCCCACCAATAAATAAATAAATACATGTACATTAATTAATTAAATAATTCCTGGCACCGACCCTGATATACCAGGTGAGTACAATGTAGTCCCTTCATCAGTCACTAGCTGTTTAATCAATGTACCAGAATGATGAAATATTACATCAAATATTAAATATTATTATCAAAAGCTGCATCTGTTTTCTGTCACATATACTGCCGGGCAAAAGAAACGATACCAAATGATTTCAGTTATTTTCCCTTAAGTCTTTATGTCATAGCTGATCAAAATGATGCTTGTAATTTAATTGACATCCTGTCGTTGATAAAACTTTCTAATCTTGAAGGGATATCTCTTGCATATCCAACGTTATTGTGAATTTGTTCAGTAGTCTTTCAACATCTTGGTGTCGTTTCTTTTGCCCGGGAGTATATATGATGTGTTAATATTGGAGATGATGTCTTGACAATATTGATATCCATATAATGTTTTAATAATGGAGAGGATGTCCTGACAGTATTGAGATCTAAATGATGTGTAAATAATGGAGATGATGTCCTGACAATATTGAGATCTACATGTATATCATGGGTTAATAATGGAGATGATGTCCTGACAATATCGAGATATATATCATGTGTTAATAATGAAGATGATATCCTGACAATATTGATATCTAAAGGATGTGCCAACAATGGCGATGATGTCCTGACAATATTGAGATCTTAATACTGTTTCAATAACGGCGATGACCTCCTGACAATATTGAGATCTATATCATGTGTTAATAATGGAGATGATGTCCTGACAATATTGAGATCTAAATGATGTGCCAACAAAGGCGATGATGTCCTGACATTATTGAGATCTTAATACTGTTTCAAAAATAGAGATGACATCATGGTAATACTGAGATCTATTTGGTGTGTTAATAATGGAGATGATGTTTAGACAATTTGAGATCTATGTGATGTGTTTAATAATGGAGATGATGTTCTGATAATATTGATCTCTAAATAATGTTTTAATAAGTGAGATGATGTCCTGACAATATTGATACCAAAATAATGCTCTAATAATGAAGATGATGTCCTGGAAATATTGAGATCTATAAGATGTGTTTAATAATGGAGACAATGTCCTGACAATATTGATAACAATAGGATGTGTTAATAATGGAGATGATGTCCTCACACTATTGAGATCTATATGATGTGTTAATAATGGAGATGATATCCTGACAATATTGAGATATAAATAATGTTTTAATAATGGAGATGATATCCTAACAATATTGAGATATAAATAATGTTTTAGTAATGGAGATTATATCCTGACAATAATGAGATATATATAATGTTTTAATAATGGAGATGATGTCCTGAAAATATTGAGATCTATGTGATGTGTTTAATAATGGAGATCATGTTCTGACAATATTGAGATATATATAATGTTTTAATAATGGAGATGATGTCCTGACAAACTTGAGATCTATATAATGTTTTAATAATGGAGATGATGTCCGTACAATATTGAGATATATATATAATGTTTTAATAATGGAGATGATGTCCTGACAATGTTGAGATCTATTTAATGTTTTAATAATGGAGATGATGTCCTGACAATATTGAGATATATATATAATGTTTTGATAATGGAGATGATGTCCTGACAATATTGAGATATATATATATATAATGTTTTAATAATGGAGATGATGTCCTGACAATATTGAGAGATATATATAATGTTTTAATAATGGAGATGATGTCCTGACAATATTGAGATATATATATAATGTTTTAATAATGGAGATGATGTCCTGACAAAATTGAGATCTATTGATTCCTTCATAATGGGAGTAATACCGAGATAACATCTGAGTTTAATTTGCACAGACACTTACCTTCACTTTTTTCCTGTGGTGTTGCGTCTATCACCTGCCAGCCATCCCATTTTCCCGACTTGCAAAGGTCCGGACGTCTAGCCCACACCTCGTTCCATACATGGAAATTCCTAAAACGAACATAAACAGGTAGAGGGACATAGCCAAAATGGTACAAGCATGTTTTTTTCTATTCTTCGAGTCATTTTTCGATCTTCCACGATCCACGCATATGCAGACGCTAAACATGAGATTATCCAGGATGTCTTGAGGCTATAAATAGATCTCACACCGACCCGCACATTTTGATGACGTTACAACCTAATTACGGACCACAACTGCTTTGTACATAGAACATAGCCAAAGCGCGGTGGCTGTTGATGACGTCACCAGTTGTGGGTCCGTTTCTGACGACCGCCATAAAACAAAGGGCAGTATGCCTTGCGCTTAATATAGTGTAGTTTATCGTTAACGAAACAAAATATCTGCGAAAAGTTCGTTATAAAACAACGATTTGAACGTATTTATGGCTTAGGGTATATATGTTTCAGATGCAACTTTGATTTTGTCTCTTTAAAGGGACATAATCAAAGTTGCAGGTACGCCAATCGATGTTCAGAGCTTGTCTTACTGTTGATAGAGTAATATAATACCGTGCTGTATTTGTTTCCGGTCCTTTACACTGATATTTCACTGATATTGGGAGC
>JAUELE010255508.1:0-10635 GCA_031471655.1 Diodora aspera | reverse complement strand
GGGGGGCGGGGGAGGGGGGGGGGGGTACAGTCTCCCCCACTTCTACCTTTAGCTCACCCTTTGAAATATTTTTGTTTTGTAACAGCAAATCAACCCCCCAAATTATTAGGAAAACTTGTGAAGTGGCCTGAGATTGCACCATTTTGCATGTAAATTTTTTCCAATTTCCGGACCTTCTAGATCTACTCCTGCACTTTTGTCTTGGGAAAAAAACATTAATTTTGTACCTCTTATCATTCCACTTCTGAACTAGCAGTGATGCAATTATCTATCCTTGCATGACAAACTTCCTATAATACATGAGTAAATATTTGAACAGGGGATGAAACTTTCAGCAAGTTCTGATGAGAGGGTTATTTTTAGAGTTGTTAAACTGTTTGTTATTGTGGCTATATTTAGATGGACCTCAGGCCAGACATGATGAAAAGACAGCTGCAGGAATGGGGTTTCCGCTTCGACCTACCACTGGCCGTCTGCCTCAGTGCCTGCATATCTAACCCCAGCCCGCTCTCACTGCACACCTAGTCTGTGCCAGGAAGTCGGCAGAACATCAAAGTTTATATTTTATCAGTAATGACTTCCTGAAAATTCCCAACTGTTTGGGATGAAAAATTGACTGAGTGTGATGGATTGTTATGAAACGCTGAAAAGGACTGTACAAAACTTCCTTGGGCTTTCATGGTTTTGTGCATTGGCCTGAGAAGTGACTTACCTGAGGATGGCTTAACGTTGAACACACTGAATGATACCTCCTTCAGGTACTGGTACATTAGATCCTATCATTGCATGCTGCTTCTTGTGCAGGGTACTGATGCCAGCTAGTACCCGAGTAAGGTTTGTACCAATCTAGAATGGGCAAATTTGCATATTGCGATCAAGTTCATTTTAGCCTATACCCCTTCCTGCAGAGGCATCTCCCTGACATCGTCTCCCCCTAACATCATCTCCCCCTAACATCGTCTCCCCCTGACTTAATAAGAACTTAATGAACAGTTTTAGTTTTTATGTTATTTGTAATGTACTTGCACTAATGAATAGAAGATGGTGCCTTGTTTTGATGAACATTCCATGATTCTGATTCAATAATGCAGTTTAATTGTTTTTGTTGTTGCTTGTAACTTAGCCCATCGAAGTCTGTGCGCTATCTTGATATAAGCTTGTTATGCGCTGTTTCATAATTGGGGTATATAATTCACATTTGGGATATTCACTTGCTTGTAGCCCCTAAACGTGGATTAACACTGAGTGTAATGTGTGTTAAATATATACATGTATACATGTACAAGTGATCTGGAGCTAAAGATGTTTCCATTGAGAACAGAAGATGTTTTCTACATACCTATTTAATGCCCATGTTTTTGACAAACCTGTTTTTGGAAGAGCAAAATTTAATTCACCACTGGTAATTTCTGTCAATGGAAATCAGGTTTGGCAATAAATTATATGTTACAACACCAATACTCTCTGCTCGTGGCAAAGGTTTTGGACTGTAGATCAACATTTTTTCTCTCATTGCTCTCTCAAGGCCCAGATCTTGCTGTCCAAAAATGTTCTCTCTGGAAACGTTTTTTGAAGCTTCATTAAGCAACACATATTAAATAGCGTGAGGAAAGGAAACTGTTATATTTTTTATGTTGCCATGCCATTCAAGTTATTTTTGTTTGAGGAATGGTTGTAAGTGCTGTGTAGCAGCCATTCATTTGAATCGAGGGTTATCCATCAACAGTGTGTCGTCTCCGGAAATGGGTTTACATTGTAGCCTTTCAACTATGGGTAGCATTACACAAACAGTGTTTTACTCACATGGACCTACCATCATTAAGATTTACCAGGAATATTTAACACTTCCCAACTCTTCGTATTGCTGATAGCTAACAGACAATGATGAAAACAACACTGGGGTAAAATAATCTCACTGGGAACAAAGTTAGCACCACTACCTAATTGCTAAAAATGAAAAGAATTCACCCATTTTCTTATCTTATTTTCCCTTCAAAAACTTGTAGAGAAAGGGTGCTTGTTTCATCTTGAGTGTTTACCCAACTTGGTTAATATGTGGAAAATGTTTAATTTGCTTTGTACAGTATAATTGCATATGTACAAAAGTAGTTTTAGAAACTGCTGAAGGTAACACTTTTTGTAGTGTTAGAAATTCTGTTTTCAGATTTAAAAAAAAATAAATATTTTAAGACAGAAATAGCACCTTCGAAATTGTAGAAATTCAAAATTTTAGAAGCTTTGCTGTACATATCTCATTTAAAGTGTAAGAGTGCCATGAGCGCTACCAAAATAATCAGCTGGCCTGTATCTGATAAAAAATATTCCAGTAAAGATTTCCAGAAAGGATACGTAACTTGGACATTGTCTTTGTTTCTCTACTCTTTTTGCTCAATGTGCACCTTGCACATCACTTGCGGTATAGCTGAAATATTTCCCTTGCAATGTAAAACATCATTTCAACTCAACTCAACTTACTTATAATGCTTCACTTGCCTTTCAATTTGTTGTTTTAGTTGTCGATTGTCATACAGTAATTTTAGAATGTATCATGTGAAATATGCCTTTTCAGTGGCCAGACATAACAACCTAAACTGTACTTGAACTTAAGTAACTATACAATCAACATCTTCAGTATTATATCTGTGAATGATCTTAATGTGGTTGAAGTGTTCAAAGTTTCTTCGACGGACAGCTTTCATTGTTGTCATCACTAGTCTAAATACACATGTTTAGATCCGTGTTGTCATCTAAATGTTGAGTTTCAGATTTTTGAAAATTGTGTGATCACAGTATTGACAGATACATAAACAAGCTATCAACAGCATTATATGCAACATACACATTACAGTACTCTGCAGTCAGTAAAACAGATGCTGATGTAAAAAGCCCCCTCCCCCACCAAGCAACCGTAATGTGTTTATTTTCATGTCATAGTTCTTGTCCTCTCTGGAATAAAATCCCAAATAATGTGTTAAATCATTACAACCTGAGTTACATCCATGTTTTCAACAATGTGCAACCCTTTCCCCCCCAGTTTATAGTGTAATATTAATAAATGATAAGGGGACACTCAGTAAAACAGAAAATGTCAAACACCTCAGAGGCCCCTCCACCAAAACTATCCTGATATTCTCTGATACATGGAGGAAAGGATGGCAATATCTACTACATATATATATAGCTAATGAGCCTAGCTAGTATTGTGACCTTTTACCCTGCTCTGTGTTGACTTGACTGATCTACAGTTACCTGACCTTCAAATATATTTCAGTTCATAATTATAACATGTCAGTCCTTAATGAGTTGTATAAACAGTTAATGAGATCTAAAGTACATGTTAACGCTAATTCTGTTGCTAAGTATTAAAGTATTGTTCTAGCTAATCATCAGAAGCTAAATGGTGACATCTATGTTGTCTGCTTCTTCTTAGCTAATCATCAGAAGCTAAATGGTGACATCTATGTTGTCTGCTTCTTCTTTCCAGACCATAGCTCCAGAACTGTCCAGTACTTTTCCACGAAACTTGACACACATATGAGGCATATCGTCTAGTTGTGCCTGTTCAGGGTTTGAATTTTCTGAAAACAATATTTTCTGTTACCTTGCCAACCAACTGTTGAAACTTTGTTATTCTTATTTTCAGAGCAGAACTCTAGAACCATTCAGAATTTTCACCCAAAACCTGAAACACACACATCAAGCACATGGTTTAGTTGTGCCTTTTCAGGGTTTGAATTTAAAAAATATAGTTTTTCAGTTAACATGGCAATGAAATGTTGAAACTTTGTTACTTTTTAACTCAACTGGTCTCAACCAGTTGAGTTCTTAGTATAGTTGAAAAGTCAGTCGTCCGTCTGTCTGTCCCACTGCCTGTAAATAATTCATCCTCACACCACTAGTGGCCACAAATATTTATCCAATTGAGGAAACTTGGTGTACAGCATCTTTGTAACATGAACTAGTTTGAGATTCAACATTATTTGTGTTATTTAGGATTAAATTTCCTTGAAAAGTAGCTATTCTGCTACTGGTGAGTTTGGGATTGCACTGAGCCCTGTACCCCCAAAGGTGGGTGTGGCAGGGACCCATATTGAAAAATCACCTTTTGTCAATTTGAAGGTTTCCAATGAAGTTAGGAGCGTAAAACTTGATATGTGGACAGTTTACTGTATACCTGTTAACACATGACAGACAGATTTTCATCAATTCTGAAAAATGACCTCATACATGTACTGGCCTTTGACATGAATGCACATATAGAACCCGATTGGAGCGATGTCAAACCTCTAGCAGTCAACAAATATTGATTCAATAAAACTGAATGCAGCACATTTGTAACACAAACTAGTTTGGTATTACATTTGAGCCCTATACCCCTCAAAATGGGTGTGGCAGTGAGGTGCATATTAAACGCAATATTACATCTCTGGTTGTAAAATATATAGATGAATACTTACACAGGATGATGTAATACTGTAGCCAAAAAACAATACACATTGTGATTTACATTCAACAAAAAGAGACTGATTAAAGAGACTTGGGGACTTGACATACACAGTGATATTAGGTATCATCATACAAACCTTAAAGAAAATTGTTAGAAATGTTATGAAATTTGATTTAATATTCCTTTAAAGAAACGAAATGTCCAAAAGGACTCACCAAAATAGTGATAAAGCATCATCATGACATCTGGCAGCTAAGCTCACCTTGGGAAGAGTTTAAGTAATTGTATGTATGCCAGTTGAGTTCAGTTTTCAGTTGGGGGGCGCAGTGGTTACCGAGGCGGCCCAGCGATCTGCTAGCCTTGGCGGTTGTGGTTCGAGTCCTGCCCTGAGAGACAGGAGCCCCCAAACCGACGTGATGATGATGAGACCATGGTGATGTAGTGGAAAGATTGCCTAAGACCGGGGTAAAATTCCAAACCACTCACTCTCTCAGTTTCCAGTGGAAGGTAATTACAGAAATTTCTTCCTTCAGTCAACAGAACTAGCTGCATTTTCTTTGAGTACAGCTATTGAACTTACATTATTCAAATGTAAAATTTTCCTTTCAAGATTATTAATCAAATCGAGTGGTGAATAGTTAAAAGTTGTATCAAATATCAACAGGTATGTCATGATATTTACTTGATCCAGAGCACTGGACATTTAGGCCGACATATTGAGACATTCTGTCAGCCCGGAGGCAATTTTACTGGATTTGTTCAACGGTCTGACATTATTCGCCTGGGCTTCCTGGCAGTTGCTGCTGGGAAATTTATAAGAGGTAGGAAAAGAAAGAACATTGAGTCACAAATAAGCTTGGTTGTCTCATCATTTTACAAGTGCAATCATTCGAGTTACATCACGTGACATCTCTTCACCCTTCACCCGGAACCCCTCTAAAATTGGCATTAATTACTGACCTATATTTCATTTGATGTGTGTACACCACACTTTCTCTTCATACCTTTTGGTGCAAGGTGATTCCTCTCCTAAAATGTGGGTTTACTTGGTGACAATTCTTTTTGTGAACTAGAGGTGTGAGAACGCCCTTAGATTGTTGAAACATGCTAAAACATCTGGCAGAAAAGTGTGTCTCTCACAAAAAGTGTGTCTTGCAGAAGTGTTTCTCAGACTTGAAAGTGTTGAGATTACACAAAGTTCAGAAACTGAGAGGAAGTTTATTCCACAAAGAAGGTTCCACTGCCTGAAATGATCTGTTTCCATACAACTTAGTGCCAATTTAGTGAGTTGATATTTCTAACAGGTGACTGTAATCAGATTATAGACCATGACATGGTTGGTAACTCTTGATAAGGCTTGTGATGTATTCTGATGCTAGGAACATGAGGTGATACAGGCATCCAGTGACGTCTCTGGAGGATTAGAGTGATATGATGATCAGACTTCCAAGTGAGATAAACAATTCGGGCAGCCATGTTTGGACCTGTGCAGTCGCTTGTTGAGATGATCAGGGAGTTTGTACAGAAGCAAGTTACAATAATCGACATGTGGTATAATGCGGTGTCTTATATATATTGCTTAGAGCGCTTCACATTACCCTGGTGTAACTCAAGCAGCCTTTTTGGGTGCTCAGAGTTCGCAACACTCATGATGGAGGACCAGGTACCCATTTTCAGCTGGGTTGACTCAGGCAGTTACAAGCAAAGTCACTTGCCCAAGGTGACACCACTGACATTGTGATGTCTTGATGACGTCATCATTTCAGTGCGAGGCAAGGAGTTTGTACCCTTGAAGGCCTGAGAGCTTTGCGACGGCAGCCGATCATGCACCCATCCAATTACCGCCAGGGCTCGACGCTGCTTAACTTCTCAAGCGAGTGACCAATGTGCGGCACATGACCAACTCGCCTCACATGTGACATCTGCCTGGACAAGTGATGAAGCTGTTTTTCATCAATATATCCAGGAATGAGTCCAGTGTTTCTTAAGTGGTGGTGAAATGACTACTTGCATATTGTCATATTGGACTCCAGATTCATATGAAATAAAAAATCATTCCTAAGATTTTTGTTTCTGTGCCAATCATCAATGAAAAACTAGGGTAGAGATATCAAGGAAGAAACTCTTTGGGGTGCAATGATCAGGAGGTCAGTTTAGTTGCAATTCACCTTGAGAACATGATTGGTTATCCAGAACTTAATGTGCTTTATGCACCCATGAGGGCTGGAAAGTAAACAAGATAGAGCCGAGTATCATCAGTATAAAGATGAAAAGAGAAACTGTAAGCTCTGACAATGTCTCCTAAGGAACAGGTGGATATACTGGACCAAGTACTGATCCTTGGGGAACTCCATGCTGCAGGTCTGTACTACTTTATGGAATCATGGAATCTCCTCCCTTCATCCTCCCACCCCCAACCAAAGTTTATAAGGAGGATATCTCCCTCATTAACTTGAGTTAAATACTGAAATTGAGTATGCATGTTCCTGTTAGATGTGGAGTGTTTCCACTGACTTTGAGAATTACCAGTCCCTGGGACTGGTTAGGTTTGAATTTACCAGTCCCATAATATTTTTGCCAGTCCTGAGGAATTTTACAAGAGTTCAAGGGGAGGCATGGCACGGAAATATTGACGCTTCAGGTGCAAAATATCGTTTTGGGGGTTTTTCTTTTTTGCTACGGTATTTGTGTCATCCCAAGGACATATTGTACATGTTAGAATATGAATATACCGATATCTGTATATTTTCTGTAAATAAATGACGTTTGAAATACCAGCATCGAAGGTTTACTTCCAAATCTCAACCCCCAAAACCCGAAAAATTTGCAACGTTCGACCGACAACGATGCCAGACACCCATGTTAACAGGAAACAGGAAACCTGGGTATCATTTGAAAGCTTCATGGTGACTTGCACTGCCCTGATGTCTTTCAGTGCCAACTTTTGCATATTAATGCAGCCCTTTGTAAAGCAGTTAATTTTGTCTGCTGCTTCACATATATTCGGCAAAACATGACACCAAGCGAGTCATTTGTTTCATAACATAGCCTGGAAAGCTATGTCAGCAAGTCACTGACGAATGACCTAACCTTAATTTTTGCTTTTAACTTGTTTGAGTCGTTGACTAGGAAGTCTCTTTCTTACAAACTTTGTTACTTGATTTTCTTTTGCTTGGAATTTTTCAAATAAAAAACCCCAGAGTGTCGTCTGCTTCGATTGCACGTGTCATCTGACATGTGTTTTGAGCAGGCTAACGTGCGATTTGAGAATATTTAATGCTGCATCTGGGCTTGTAAGCACGTTTAGTTCTGATCATTACTAACCCTGATTCAGTATAATTAAACGATACAAACCTTTGGTTCTGGGTTACGCATCTTTCAGCCAATCAGAATAACGCAGACATAGCGCTAAAAATAGATCACCAACCAAGATTCGCAAAGAGATATACTTTTATGAACAAAATGTATCATAATTGATAAAACCGTCATTCTTTCCATGATAGTTCATAATTTACTTCATTTACTGCCGGTCCCAAGGACTGGTACGCGATAATTTTACCGGTCCTGAGTAAACGGAAACACTGATGTGATTGTGCCTTTTGCATGTCTTGGTCAGGGTTTAATTATTTCTGGTAAACTTTGACTAAACATGCAGGGCTCAACAATAACGGTTGCCCGATTGCCCGGGGCAAGCAAACATTTTATTTGGGCAAGCGAAGTTTTATTCTAGTTGCCCGATTAGGCAAGTGAAAATTTTGGCTGCATGATACACGAATACATACAAATTTGTTGAAAGAATTCTCGAATATCCGTATCCTGGATCAGCGATATTGCTTCATTCGGCTTTGGATTAAATGTGATCGCATGAGAGCATTCCGAATGGCTATAGTCGACTGGTATCCAAGCTTGCGAAATCGAAGCGTTTGTATGTTGCAGCGCAAGCGCATCTGAAGTAATAATAATAGTTACCGGAAACGAACACATTCGAATGCACCCCTCGCAACCTTGATAATTATTAGCAAATTGAACGTACAGAATTTTATCGCATTTATCGGTGGGGATGGCATACACATGATATACACGGCACCGAGTAGTTTATTTTAGTTCTCCTACACGTTTACAAAGTCTGTTAAACGATAAACGAATAGTCATGAGATTAATTAGGTGTTCCTCAAAATAGCGGCTTGTTAAGAACATTGAAACCGAGACATGGTTCATTCATAAATATAATGTAGTATATAGTAAGTGGTTCCAGAAGGGCACGAAAGTTTCTACCTGCAATGCAAAACGAAACTTCTCGATGATTGAATATTTTCTTAGTTTCAACGCGGAAACTTACAATAATAAATATTTATTTTGGTGTCTCGCCTTATTTTGCCTGATTTTAAGGCCGATCTATTCGGCTGCGTCAGTCCCCAAGCCTGTGGCGTTCTTTGTAGCGAATTTCATGTTTAAAAATTCCCAATTTCATGTTTAAAAATACCCAATATCAACGTGACTTATAGTTTGAAATTGTTTTGTGTTTACCCCGGAGATCGATTATAAATGTAAACTTGTCTTATTTCGCGATCCGAACACGACTCGATGTGTTGAAATCCATCACGATTACGGTAACAGCTGTTTTTGTACCCGTTGCCTCATGATTTCGTCAATTTCCGTATGCAAATATACATTTAGGTCACTCTACGTCATTGATCATGATTGGCTGAGGTTTTGTTCGTGATCACTCGTGTCATCCCGGCAAGTCGGTCGTGTGCAGCTTTGGCTAATAATAGATTTGAAGACAGTGAGTGTTCTGTCGCCGAACTTGGAAAGAAATCTAATGTTTAATGAATATTTTAACCAGGAAAATGCAATATATGGTGACAAATGAAGATGTTCTTGTAGATAAAAGGCTTGTTCATTCGAATTAACACCAGTTCATCGTATTAATATCCTGATTTCGACAGATGTTTACGGTTCGTTACTTCGAGCCGAGGTTACCTCGGTTGACTTCTAGGTTCGTTGCGACATCCAGAATGGTCAAATTTATAGTAAAAAGAAAAGGATATTTTTGAAAAATTTACATTAAATGGACGTGACTCCATATACTCTGATTATTTGGTGTTAAAAATGAAGCTGTCAAAACAAAATACGATAGTCACGTGACGTAGCATTGCTGTCTGCTAAAGGTCTCACAACGCAATTTATTTATTATTACTCGCAAAAGAAAATCAGGAAAAAGGTCTAACACTGACTAAACTCAAAATAGTTTGTTTTTATTAAAACTCAATATTAATTAAGTCTTGATCAGAGGTACTTCATATAAAAGTCTAAAATGAGGATCTTTTGCTTTCATTTTCTTTCTGTTGATCCTATGTTGATTGAACTTGTTTCCTTTCCTGATGTGCCTCTTGCACATCACATTGCGCTGTGGCTGAAATATTGCCCCTTGCAATGTGAACATTCATTTCAACATGCTGGACAATCTGCTGACCATTTCCTTGTGTGGTCCGAACTTGGAAAACTTCAATGCAAAAGAGGCAGTGCAGAAATGGCTTGTCGGAGGGAAAAGAGTTAGAAGAATAATTAGATTGAGAACAGATGATGCTGATACAGACCAAATCGAGGCATTTTATTGATGAGCTGCAATTAAAAATTGTAATGAAAATGAAGCATTTTAATTATTAATTATATTATGTGGGCAAGCAATTTTTTTTCAGGCAAGTGACACTGTCAATTTACTTGCTCGAATGGGCAATTGCTTAAAAAAGTTATTGTAGAGCCCTGCCCCCTCTGGTGATATCACCTTCTCTGATGGTGTCAGCCCTCTGATGGTGTCACCCCCTCTGTTGGTGTCACCACCTCTGATGGTGTCACCACCTCTGATGGTATCACCCCTCTGATGGTGTCATCACCTCTGATGGTATCACCCCTCTGATGGGTCATCACCTCTGATGGTGTCACTCTCTCTGTTTGTGTCACCCCTTCTGATGGTGTCACCCCTTCTGTTGGTATCCCCTCCTCTGATGGTGTCACCCCCTCTGGTGATATCACCTCCTCTGATGGTGCCCTCTGTTGGTATCACCCCCTCTGATGGTGTCACCCCCTCTGGTGATATCACCCCCTCTGATGGTGTCACCCCCTCTGGTGATATCACCTCCTCTAATGGTGTCACCCCCTCTGGTGATATCACCTCCTCTGATGGT
>JAUELE010255497.1:0-10636 GCA_031471655.1 Diodora aspera | reverse complement strand
GCGTCACATGATTGGACGCCAGCTTTTGCTATAGAAGCTTCACTGATTGGTCAAACCGCTCGCCTCGAAACGATCGTTTTGAATAGGAGTGGGTCCAGGGTATTTGACGGCTGGGGACACTAGTTAATTATAGCCTGGATCTCGAGGATGGGAATTGGGGGCGCGGCGTTAGTATTTTGAACGATAGTACAAGGGGAGTGGTGAATAAAGCTATGTCCCCGGCAACATTAATGCTTTATGTATATGACACATTATAAATTGCAATCAAGAATAAATGAATAGGTCACGTTCTACTATCTCTAAAGATGTCCCCACCCACATTTCCTCCCCTTCTCACACTGCGGTGTTATGGGTGTGTGCGTGCGTGGTTCATCCTCCCTGACAAACAAACTGTCAGACACTGCATCCAAACAAACATACCTATTCTACGGCCATAATGTAATTACACAACTGCTCATACCTGCATTCTAAGTAAAAGGTTTGCAAAACTTTGTGTTTTTGACTTTTGTTCATTTTCCAAAGCTAATCGGTATACTTGCTTTTAATCGTCAGCATAGATTGCATCATGCCATGAGATACAAAAGTTTGCAAGAGCATAACCATAACCCCCACCCCATTAACAAATTTAAATCAAATGGTTGCTCCTTGAAATAAATCATGAGTTTGAATATTATCAACACAATTACATGAAACTCAGTTTGTGTAAGCCAGTTTTCTCAGGCTTGTTGAAGTACTTGTGTATTGGCTGTAACTGTAAGGTTTAAAAACTGTAAACTTTGACAAACGATCTTCAGTCACAAGCCGTTTGGAAGAGGAGACCACTGATTTAGCAGAATGTATTAAAATGATAAGAAAAACTACTTACGACTGCTACGATGGGTAGAAGGATACACCAGATGAGCTTGTATACAACTGGAGGTCGAATTCCAGTCATCATCTGAAGGTCATTAGTTAACTGACCAAGTCCTGAAAACAGGTCGAGAAACACGCATTTAGAAACAACGATTTAAGTGCAGTAAACTGACAGTCATAGCAAAGAAAGTATAGCAAAACGTCACTAACAATTTACCCTTAATACTGTTTGAGAACGATCCTGCTGAAATTTTATCGTGAGTATTCTGTACATCAGTTTTTACATCTCGTCAAAAGCTTATACATGTACTTTAGGAAGTAAAAGGTTTGCATCACCTTACGTTTTTGCCGTTTTTGTCATTCCTCAAAACTAAGCGGTATACTTTCTTTTGATCGTCAGTTCATTGTAATTGTTCTGAGCTATGGGCGCGGGACAGCGTAGTGATGAGTGTGTTTCCCTTGTACTCTGCTATACTTAAAGGTTGTGGTTTCGAGTCTGGCAGAGAGAACTCAAGAATAAGTGCTTGTTTGTTCGAAGTTGTCGAACATTCTACGTTTAGACAAGTTCGGCTAGAACATACATGCTTGAGTTTTGGTTGTCCCAAAACTGTCAAACTCTTTTCGTTTAGACGACCTATAGCGATATAATGAATGCTTGTTGTTTGTTTGTTTATAAATTATTTATTAATGAATTTTATTTGTTTGTTTGTTTATTTACTTATTTATTAATGAATACTTGTTGTTTGTTTGTTTATTTATTTATTAATGAATGCTTGTTGTTTGTTTGTATATTTACTAATGACTGTTGTTTGTTTGTTTATTTACTTATTTATTAATGGATGTTTGTTGTTTGTTTGTTTATAAATTCATTTATTAATAAATGTATGTTGTTTATTTATTAAAGAATGCTTGTTTATTTCTTTATTTATGAATGCTTGTTGTTTGTTTGTTGATTAATTATTAATGAATGCTTGTTTATCTATTTATTCATTAATGGATGATTGTCATTCATTCATTCATTCATTCATTCATTCATTCATTCATTCATTCAATCGTTCGTTCGTTCTTTATATCTTTATTTATTTCTTTATTTCTTTATTTATTTACAGGAATACACGACAAAAAGTAGCATACATTGGCTCCTTTTTATAACCGCATGATGAATATTTTGAAGAGCATCATAGCATAATAACTATCTACCCGGGCCAGTTACCTGAAAATGTTACTAGCCAAAGCAGTAAAAGTAGCTACTCGCCAATGCCATAATTAAATTAAATGCATGTAAATGAAAACACATTTCAAGTTTCAGTGCTTTACTTGTTTTTAAAAAAGCAATGTAGAATTTGGATACAAAATTCAGCAGAACAGTTAAAGCTGCTGAACAATTTGAAATTAAACTGGGTCATATTCATTGCCGCTTATTCAACTGATTTGTGATCAAACATTTGATTGGCATAAATGTTCACTGCATCATATTTGATATTTGCGTTGTCAAAGAATTCATTCGGAATTTCTCGATTCTCTTTGGCATTCTCTACTGCAGGCCGGCAAGACCTATGGGTTCCGATTGATAGAGATACGTGGAATAAGAATAGACATCGGGATTGTGTTCAAACAATCGTACTTGCAAATTATTTACTATTTCCTTGCATGTGAATATTTATGTATTAGCTTTGAACTCGAGTGGTAATAATCAACAGGCCAACAGGGCTGGTAGGACTGGATTTTAAGTCGCCAAATGAAAAAATAACGCGCCATTGGCGACCGGACTAGTGGGAACTTCCAGCCATGACTTGTATACTTATATTGCGCCTGATCCATGCGCCAGCATGCTTAAAGCGCTCAACATTATTACCCCAGTCATTGGAACAATATGCAATCCACAACATTCGTCAACTCCCCGGGGAGTATACAACCCAATCTGCCGGTTAGGCGCTAAAAGGTTAAAGTTTGAAACGTGTTCCCATGCAGGACATAATTATGTTTGGAGGATTGTGTTAAATAAAAAGACATATACTGTAGACATTATAACAGTATATGGAAGCAGAGGATAATACAAACTGTAGAACATATTGACTTGTGACTTGGCTATCGCGTTTTTCCGAAGGCAGTGTCTGTTGGCCAGCTGGGTAAAGTTGTTCCCCTTTAGTATTATTTTAAATCCCAGGAGTACGAAAGTAAAAAACGAGCGAAATTCGCCGAACAAATGTTATTTTTGGGTCATTTTAGGCTGAACAATCGGGAAGATTATCAGAAATTTAGCAAAACATTATTTAATTGTTTTTCATAAATCGATTGACGAATCAGTGATTCGAACTCCTTTAGGTGCCCATAGTCAACAGGGAGTTAAAACTTGATGATAATATGAACATGTAGCCTTGTATAGCGCCAATATCCACACTTATGCCATCCTCGAAATCCAGGGTTTAATGAACTCCGTTCTCCATCCGTCAAATACCCTGGACTCACTCCTATTCAAGACGATCGTACTGCGAGAATGAAAAGTCCCAAAATGCTGAATATATACCTCCAATAAAATGTCACATAACTGCACGAGAAGTACCTCTTGATAAATTTAAACACATAACGTCTTTAAAAGTCAGCTTATTTTACGTGGCCTTTTGCCTCCTGAAAGGAGGCTATATCGGCGACGAAGACATAACGTCTTTACTAATTAAAAGTCAGCTTATTTTACGTCGCCTTTTGCCTCCTGAAAGGAGGCTATATCGGCGACGAAGTGTTAGGGGTGTTAGGAGTGTTAGGAGAGACGCGCCACACGATTGGACGCATGCTTTCGATATAGAAACTTCACTGATTGGTCAAACCGCTCACCTCGAAACGATCGTCGTGAATAGGAATGAGTCCAAGGTATTGGATGAATGGACACAGGAGTTAATTATACCATGGATTTCGGGGATGCACTTATGCATGCTCAGCGTGCTACCCAGCGACGGATTAACCATTAGACTGATTAGGCTTACGAATATACGCGAAAGACTCCTCAACACATCCCTAAATTTTGGGCCTGTTTTGGATTTATAGTAGGACTCTTTCAGCCATACGTCCACTTTCGTAAGTGGAGTGCAGACGGAAAGCTGCATCACCATGCAGTGAGAACTTTACGATGGAAAAGGACAGCTTGCCAGTAGAAAGATTACCTTTGCGCGGGACCCTGTTGGCCAATCGGCTCAAATCCGGCCCTACCTACATTGTATCAGTACCAAATAGAACAATCGAATCCAAAATATGAACCTTAAAGGAACATGATCAGAGATTTAGGTACGCAAATCTATGTTCAGAGCTTCTCTTTCTGTTCATCAAGTAATATAATACCGCGCTGTATTTTTTCCGATTTTTTTACGCAAAGATTTCTCACTAATTGGGCCCTAAAGAAAAGGGCTTCGTCTAACGCTTAAACGGCGATAAGCCTTAACGGTGACTTTTGATTGGACGAAACGGTCACAATTAGACGAAACGGGGATAGATATTTGGTTCAAACGGTGACACTTTTTGGATACAAGAGTGACAAAATAGATATATATATATCCATCGATCATTACACCAAATTGTCCGTAGATTTTAGCCAAGTTTGGCGTGTCACCGTTTTGGTTTGTCGCCGCTTTAGCTACTACCCATAGAACGATGACGTCACCAAAATGGAGAACGTATTGCAATT
This sequence comes from Diodora aspera, assembly GCA_031471655.1. Taxonomy (NCBI): domain Eukaryota; kingdom Metazoa; phylum Mollusca; class Gastropoda; order Lepetellida; family Fissurellidae; genus Diodora; species Diodora aspera. The sequence goes on along the minus strand of JAUELE010255497.1, from coordinate 6,108 downwards.
AATTGTCGAGTTCGAGTAAACTTTTCGGCGAATAAACTGTAGTTAACCGTCTATTATTTGCAGTAGGATTTGGCAGTTATGTAATTGATGTATCGATGTTTTAGTCAGACCGACTTGAACGGTTTTTGCGTTTTTGTTCTGTATTGGAGATGCAATTCTGATCATGTCCCCTTTAGATACAAATCCACATAGAAGTCAGGCTAACTACTCGGGGAGTATTTATAAGACCAGAAATGTCACTCTTGGTGCTACTCTTGACACCACAATAAACGCTCTCTATATTAATGTATATTATAGAGTGTATTACCATATATCCATCCGACCGTGAGGCACTGAAAGAGTATAAATAGTGGATACATCACGAATGCAACGCTCCAGTCCAACAAGGTAAAATAGTAGAAGCCACCCTGAAACAAGGAACGTGAGCGTTGTGTTAACGTGTGGGGGTCTCTTCCACGAAACTGTCGTTGCATTAAGAAAATCGTTTACCTAGGGCCAGGGGTAGACTTTCATCACTGTGACTGTGATTATACTAGAATGCCCTGTTATAAATTATATCCCTTTACTAAGCCTCCCTAAGTCACAGCATGGATAGGGTGATATGCATTACCGATACACATAGCAATGTACAATTAATAACAAGAGAGCGATTAAAAGTGACTTAGGGACTTGACAAAAGTCTAGTCCTATAGGGTGCCGGCCCAGTAATCTGCCAGACTTGTTGGTTATGGGTTTGAATCCTGCCTGGGCACCTCTCTCATCCCAAAGATTGAACCTGGACACCGATGTGATGTTGGTGACACTTAGAACGGTGATGATTTATCGATTCCTTGATTAATTGTGATTCTAAGTTAGAATTGATATGAATCAATACTTTTCATTGTGAATCGATATAATGATTGTTACAGGACACTATGTTGTCATGATTTATCATTAATAAATTACACATGACGAACTTGTGCCAGCAAAACCAGTTGACTCGCCGTTTAAACCTCCTTTGGGAGGCCTTCCTTTGTTTGAAAGTCCAGATAATGTACAAATTCCTTTGCAGCATCTTTAGTTACTTAATAGTGTGAGTAGATTTATAATTGTATATGTGAATATAAGAAAACATCTTTTTCCTAATAGATATTAGACAACATTGTAAGATGAGCAAGGAGGAAATCTGGAATCAAATCGAATCAGCTCTTCCTTAAATCATCGCAGCTCTAGTGACACTGGTGATATGGCTGAAAGATTGCTGAAAACCATGTTAAAATAAAAAAAATCACTCACCTACCCAGCAAGTAACTCAAGGATCAGTTTCTTTCTCTCATTCTTTTGGGGCGCTGGATGGCGCAGTGGTTAGGGTGTCGGCCCAGCAATCAACCAGCTTTGGTGGTTGTGATTCGAGTCCCGCCCGGGCACCTCTCTTTCAGCCCGGAGAGACAGGGGCCCTGACACCAACGTGGTGTTGGTAAGACCCCCAGTTGAAAGAATGAATACTCGATTATCTGAAAACGTGATGGGTAAATACCTGATTGTCACAAAAGCTAATCTGTGGCTCTAGTTGAAGATTTGATGGTTGTCAGTGTACGCCACTTGACTGAAAGACCAGCCCTGAAACATCCACGAACATCCAGGGTGCCACCAACGATCCATCATACGCCCTGGAAACACTCTGATTCACAACGATCGTCTCTCGGCAGCGTTTTGACCAATCAGTGAAGTTTCCACAGTGAAAGCTTGCGTCCAGTCATGTGACGCTTCTCTCCAAACACTTGGCGAAGTAAAGACGTTATCTGTCTAAATTTATCAAGAGTTACTTCTCAAAATCTAGGGTAAAATGACACCGCCAACGGTCATATACCCTGGAATCACTCCTATTCACGACCGTTTTGACCAATCAGTGAAGCTTCCATAGCAAAACCTTGAGTCCAATCATGTGGTGCTTCTCTCCTAACACTACACGAATTAAAGACGTTATGTGTGTCAATATATCAAGAGTTGCCTTTCATGCAGTGAATACGACATTTCATTGGTTGTCTATATTTAGCAGATTTGGACTTACCATACACACAAAACGACTATGATGAATTTGAGTACATCCAGGGTATATGACAGACCATTAATGGAATCATATATGCCCTGAAGTTCAAGGATGGCCCTGAAATGAAGAACATGAATTCAACTCAAGGGCTGTAAAACAGAAAACAACAAACTTCAAAGTTCAAAATTTTATGTGAAAATTCTGCATTTCTAACCATACAATCTGAGCTTCGTTAACAATTTTATGATGTATAAACATACCTTGGGACAAAAAAAGTTATATATCAGTGTGTAACCTTCTAAAGCCATTATTTCACAGCATATACAAAAACATATATAGCAGCTCAAAGCTTATTGAAAACAAAGTGTGTATAAAACAATTCAATACATTTTTCAATTCAATCTCGCAAGCCAGACAAGTTTTGTTATCCAGATTCTTACTGACCATGTAGTCTGAGTTTCTGATGTAATTTACGAGCCGAAGATATTTTTTTTTCCCGGTAAGCCCATACAACTTCCTGTTCATCAAATAATCACTGTGTAACCCATCTCTGATTATGCTATCCAGGGGTGGCACCAGAAATTCCCCGAAGTGGGGGCTGTAGTCCCCGACAAATACAATCCTCACTTAAATGATCAAAATCAGGAACCCTACCCTACACACGAATGTGATGCTAGTGTGTGCGGGACATGCAAACTATGTTTTACAGACATAAACATTCCTTCATAGAATGTTTGTTATCAACACATCATTTTTCTAATACTTGGTATTAACTTGAGTTGAAATGGATTTTTACATTGCACGTTGCACATCAAGAAAGGGACACCACAGGATTGATAGTAAGAAAGTAAAAACAAAAGATCCTCATTTAATGACAGCTCTTACTTCAAGCATGAGGATACTGGGGTCCTATTCTTTCTGGTGTTAAAGCAACACCCCCGGGAACCCCACAGGGTACTTGGTATTAACATTTATATTTCATGATCCCCTACTTTTTTAAGCATGTTATTTATAAATCAGTACCTTACAGTTACTGAACCAAAATCTGTAGAGAAACAATTTTTATAAAACTTCTGGTCATCAGGTCTAGACCAAAATCCAGAGTTAAACAAAGTCTTCAGTCATATAGCGCTCAATCCACCCTGAAGTCTAGTTGCTTGCTACCTCTTGAAGACAGATCTCAATGAAGCAATCTTACTTAAAATCTCGTGAGGATTATAATAATAATTGCAATAACTGAAAACTTGTAAGATTGAAAGATTAACTGACAAGCATTGAAATAATGTTGCTACAAAAATAAAATTAATTATATCTAAAGTGAGTGAGTAAAATGGATTTTTACATTGCAGGGGGCAATTATTTCAGCCATAGCGCAATGTGATGTGCAAGAGGTACGTCAGGAAAAGGGACATCACAGGATCGATAGTAAGAAAAAGACAGCAACAGATCCTCATTTTAGACAGCTCTTACGTCAAGCATGAGAATACTAGGGTCCTATTCTTTCTAGTGTTAGTATATCTAAAGTGAACATACGGTAAAACTTCTAAAATTTAGAAGAAAACAAAATAATTATTTTTAGACATGTTTGAATTTTTGGAAATTAGTGATCTTTAAAAAAGGTTGGAATTTGAAATTTTAGAAATTGCCCCCAAAACGTCAGTGAAATTATTGAAATTTTAGAAACTGCTGAAGGTAACAATCACCATTTTTTAAACCTCGAATTTCGGATTTTCTAAAAATTCAAATGTTTAGAAATTCGGTTTTCGGATTTCTGCAAACAAATCGAATTTTTAGAGGTTAAATAAATTGATTATCTTGACAGAAATAGCACCTTCGAAATTTTAGAAGTTCTAAATGTTAGAAGTTTTACCGTATCATGAATAGGAGTAATTTCAGGACATGTGAGGAAGCCGTTGGCGGACAACATATGGCCTGGATTTCCAGGATGTATTACAACCGGACATGGCACAAATTCAGGACTTGTTTCATCCCAGAATGCAACAGTCAGAACTCATTAAGACGAGGAACTTCGACCTCCATTTTCCCAATCAAAGAGCAGCACAATCAAATGTAACTCTGACCAGGATCAATCAGGGCTTTATAGCTTTCCGTAAATTGGCACCAGTTAAGCATCAGCAGTAATGCCAAAATCAAACAACATAAAATACTATATGGTCCACGACTACTCCCAAGTGCCAGCACTTGAAATAGGATAATATCTCCTCTTCAGAAAAGAGAGTTAACGCATTCAGGAAATGAAATGAACCGAGTATGCGTATCACTTGATTTTCTCATCAGGCATTGATACTTTCTTGTTTTGTTTTCAAATTACAAAATACACAGGAAAGAGTTGTAAATTCTGTTCAGGGTCGTTCTGACCTTTTAGGTCATCGTGACCCAGTAATTGAATTCTTCTCAGGAAATGATCTAATATTCCCTAATGCACAAGTACTAATATCTCTGAAGTATATTGCATGTAAATGGACATATTCCCTGTAATAATGAATGATTTAGGAACAAATTAATGTAAGCCGGTTTTGATGTTGTCAAAAATTTATCATCATCGGCTGGTGGGAATAATCCATTGCCTGATGCCAAGTCCAGTGGCAAGTAATGTTTCATGTTAGGCTGTACGTGCGTTCAGAACTTGACCACAAGTGTTTTAAATTTATACATGCATCAAATATTATTGACATGTGCAAACCAGTAAATAAATACGGTCCACAATGACAATGGACAAGCTTTTTTTGCCAGCTGAATGAAATTACCTTCGCAGGAGTCAAACTCAGAATTTTTCAGGTGGTGATAAACTGAATATGTCCAAAAGAAGAAGCAGGAGGAGAAGGAGGAGAAGGAAACTTGAATTGAACTGATGTTTTATGTTGCAAGGGCAATATTTTAGCCATAATGCAATGTGATGTGCAAAGTGCACATCGAGTGAAAAGACAGTTCATAAAAGGGGTTGATAGAAAGGAAAGTGAAAGCAGAAGATCTCCATTTTAGCCCCATTCTACGACAAGCATTGGGTTACTGAGGCCCTATGCTATCTAAGTGACACCACGCCACTCCCATTGGAAATAATGACCAACGGACAAATCCGGTAAAAATTTCCCCCGATCAACAATATGTAGGACCGAATGTCCGGTGCTGAGGGTCAAGTAAATCATGACATACTGGTTGATTCTTGATACAACTTTAACTATTCAGCACTCGTTTTAATAAAATAATTGTGCAAGGAAAATTCTAATGCTCTAGGGTCTAGGAGACGGACTACCTATATGTCTACTATGAGAAGTTTAGTGCTGTATCAATATTCGATCCTTGGAAATGCAGGACCGAATGTTCTGTGGATGACGAAAACTGTTCGCGAAGACTGTTATTAGAGTTCTATGCTATTTAAGAAACACACCACACATACAGGGTCAAGAGAAGAAGAAAATGAACCTAGAACATATAGGTGAGATGCATAACCCACTGTGCTATCCCCGGGTTTCTCAAAGACCATATTTAGTCATGTTTTGGATGAAACAAGTGATGAGTCGGTTTATAACCAAACAACAAGACATTGCATACTTCTAGTATTTGGGAAAGTTCTCCTAATTGAGGTATTTTGGTGGCCATAAAGTCCTGCAGGCTGCACTCCCAGTAATCCAAACACAGCGTGCCTCAAAGTGAGAGTTTCAACAGCTATGATTGACAGCCAAGCTCCATACAGCATCCAAGCTGTGAGGAGTCATGCAGATAGCAAATGCAAGCTGTCTCAACTATGAAGCCGTCATGTTGTAACAACCGTCCTGTAAAGAAGTGCATGGAAAGAGTTTCTTTCGTTCCCCCTCTTTCGGTCTCTGCATACTCAAATGCATTTCTTGTTGTAATACCAAACTTTATAACCAAATAATCATATCTGTAAGGTAAAGAATGCTCCAAATTAACCAAGCATAGACTACCCCTAATCCCTAAAACCCTATTCATTATGAGTGGGATAAATAAATGAGTGAGTGAGTGAAATGGATTGTTACATTGCAGGGGGCAATATTTCAGCCATAGCGCAATGTGATGTGCAAGAGGCACATCAGGAA
>JAUELE010255486.1:0-10637 GCA_031471655.1 Diodora aspera | reverse complement strand
TCTTGACACAAAACTTTTCCAAGTCCTGTTTAACTTTGATGTTCCAATATTGACTGACTGAAAACTTTGTCAAGTAAATTTCCGAATAAAATGTAATTACATACATTGACAAAAGTGGTTCCACTTTCATTCCTCACATAAAAAGTACTTTTTTAAATATTTTGATACTGACATCCCATTTTGTAGTTTTTACAAGAAATGAGGGTACGCATGAGAGCTGTCAGAAATATCCCTTCATACAAAACCACAGGCCACTTGTAAGAATTAGAGGGTTTTTAATATGGAATTCAACAATTTTTTAGCCATATCATCACGGTCTCACCAACACGGTGTCAGGGCTCCTGTCTCTCAAGGCTGAAAAACGGGCGCCCGGGACCGGATTCAAACCGCAACGGTCAAGGCTGACAGATTGCTGGGTCGTCGCGCTGACCACTGTACCATCCAGCGCCATGCCATTGTAAGAATAATTTGCCAGTTAGAAGAAGCGTTATCAAATTAGCAAGGACATGAAATGTCGCTGGTGTGTGAATCACTTCATCAGTATTAGTGACAATGCATCTGTTGTTATAGTTCTACTAGCATCACAGAGCTGCGCAGAGTATTGATTTTTTCCCAGTAAGGAGCTATACATGGCAGAATTTATAAAGGATAGGTTGAAGTCAAGTGGACCACATCATGAATGCGAACTGCTTCACATAACTCATCACAAGATTAATTACTCTTTGATGCGGATTTACTGTTTCTGACTTTGATATTTCTCTTCCTCTCAATTATATTCTAATTGAAATCATGTTCCTGCAATTATACCATAAAAGTGGAATCAAAAACAAGTGAATTATTAAATCTGTTATGACTGTTTCCGGTTTCATTAAAGTTGGATACGTGTTTCCGAACATGAAATGTGTCTGGTGCTTTGTGTTAAATAAACAACATGAACTGTAGATTAGACCTTGCAAAAGTGATTGCATAAATAAATAATGCTGCACTCCCAATTTCCTGGCAAATTGAGACAAATTCATTTTGTACTGTTAAACAGGCTGTCGCTCAAACTGCTTGCAGTGCTGACACCTACCTGGATAGCTTTTATGTTGTTAGGCGCCGTGTGGAGTCTAATAAATAGTTCGATAAAAATATCGACATGTCACAGCATTATGATGAATGCAAGCTAAACGGCTTGGACAGTGAATAGTGTTCACAATAACCAAACGAAATCATCTGTATGAGAAGATTACTCAGAAAGTTTGCAATTTAGAACTTGTTTATAGCGAACACGGATGTAGCGAACTAACGGATGTAGCGAACTAATTTCAAAGTCCCGACTGCATCTCTATATGTTATCATTAAAAAAATACTAGAGTAACGAACTGGATATAGCGAATTTATGGATATAACGAACTGATTTCTCATTCCCAATCTGCTCAACTGTGCTTAATTACCAACCTGTATAGCTAACTTGGAAAAACGTGATGGCATTACACCATATGAGAACGAAGAAGAGCGTGTTAACGAGACCGTTCCTCCAACTTTTGCCGCTGCAAATTCTGCTTTACAGACATTAAAAGACTTTCTTTCATCGCAAAGTGCAACTGAACATTGGCTTTGTATTTGTTTGTCTCTCAACTCGACAGAATTCGTCCCTGTGAACCTTTCCAATATGGCGGACATTTTCTATATAGCGAACTACGGCTATAGCGAACTAATTTCCTTGGTCCCTTGGAGTTAGTTATAAACATGTTTTTTACTGTAGTTATCTTTGGAAAGAAGATTTTGATTTCATTTATTGTTTTTGATTGACAAGGATTTTTTACATGTGTCCGAAAATGTTGTAATGAATCCATGCGCTAAATCCGTGTATCTGGAGTGTACACGTTAAGCATTAAAGTTGATCGGAGATAGCCAAGGAAGTAAATCCCTCCTCATGGCCCAAAAACTGCTACTCTACAAACATGGGTCTCTAAATAAGAGTTAAAAGTTAAGGTAAAGAAAACCACAAGCCCTAGTTCAACATATAGACCGCATACAAACCTAGCTCCATGCACATATATTATAATAATGGATAGTTCTTTTATAGCGCGGTATCTCCACCCAAGAGTAGACTCAACGCGCTTCCATATAAACCACATAGTACCTGCCTGCAAGAAAGACCCAACACTATAATGCTGTATACGCGCCCCAAGTTGCATACGTAGTCACATATGTAAAATATATGATGTGGTTCTCGTACTCAAACCTTTGGAGACACCCAATGCAGAAGTTGAGACCCACTTCCAGTTTCAATGTCCTGCCTGTCCAGATTCACGTTTAAATCCAAGTTGTACACCTAGCTGTTTTGCCTGGTTGCTCTGACAATCAAAGGGTTTTGCATGATGAGATTTAAATATAGCATATGTGTGTCTGTAACAGTTGGTGTTAGAACAAATAGATAGATGCAGAACAAAAGGATGCAAGCGTTTTGAAAATTAATGTTTCAAATCATCCTCGAAATCAAGGGCATATAATATTATGACTCCGCCAACGGTCTGTCATATGCCCTGGAATCACTCCTTTTCGGGCGGGGTTTTTGACCAATCAGTATCAAAGTTTCCATAGAGAAAGCTTGCGTCCAATCATGTGGCGCGTCTCTCCTGAGACTCGGCGAAGTAAATTACCTTTCGTCGCCGATATAGCCACCAAAAGGAGGCAAAAAGCGACGTAAAATAAGCTGACTTTTAACTGTAAATTACCTTTGATATTTAATGTAATTATAGGAATATATAATGTATGCAAATTGGGGGGGGGGATGATTCCAGAATTTTGTGAAACGGGGTACCGGAAGCTTAATCGCAACGAGCGAAGTCAACTAGGAGTGTTATAGGCGGGTATCCTGCCCAGGAAAATTTGGATTTATTGAAGCTCTTAGACTCATTCTCCTGTCTTTATTTGGGTCCAAATGAACTTTGTAACTAGTCTAAATAAGGCAATATAATTACAGAAACAACCGAAGCAATTGCAGAGGGGGAACGATCCAAGGATATCAGGCGAGGGTCCAGGGGCCGCGTAGGCCCGGGAAGCTTTAGGGGTACTAGATAGTCGGAAACGCGTCCTGAACGATTTCTACTGGATGTAAGGGGAGCTTAGTCCCCCATTCGCCCATGCATGAATAATATACGCACAGATATGCAGTCACTACAGTTTATAAAATGAGACTGAAACTATAAGTCACTGGTGTCGCTTTTAAAGATATGACTTAAGTTTACACTTGAAAACAGACATATGTTGGTGTTTTAAGTTCAGACGGAAGAGTGTTCCAAAACGTGGCAGCTGCATAAAAGCATCCTAAACCAAATGTGTTGAGCTTGTAGGTTCTAACGTTGAGTAGATGTTGCTGACTGGGTCGGTGACTTATTGCTCTAACGGATCGACATACGTTCTTTTGTAGGAATATAACGGCATAAGACCCTATCCCGTTACGTCGCCACCAAAAATAAAGATGTTCTCATCAATACAGCTTTATTAGTTTTTCTTCTACTCATTTTCTAAAATGTTCAAACATTCTAAAACTAGGCAAGGTTAACATTGTTAAGTTCGCACTTGAATGCCAAATTCAGTTCACAGAAATGAGAGCTACTTCAGTCATCATCTGTCCTGCAACCCGACCAAATAGTTCCTCATTGGCGGTTTACAGCGACCATATCCTTTTACGTATGCTTCATGAGACACGCTTCTTAGAGAGTTTGAACACAGTTGGGTGTGGTGAAAATCAAGGCCTTTCTTTTCCCAAAACAACATCGTAAACGATAAATATGCATTAAAATATGAACATATCACGATTAACACACAAATATTACTTTAAAATGTCTTTCAATTGCCATTCTTTTGTTTTCCATCCCCCGGGTCGTTTATTATAATTCGCAAGTTTTTTGAGTAATCTTCTTGAACAGATTAGTGTCAAGACATTCGGTCTACATTCGGCCCAACGCTGTGATGTGTCACTATTTTTATCCATCTATTTATTTAACTCCATACATCAGCGGTTAACATACAAGCTTGAAGGGTCTAGAGGAAGATAGGCACAATTACGAGTACAAACTGAACTCGTTTCAATCTGCCAAGAATTGGGGAACTAGCATTATTTAATTAGGCAAACACTTTTATAATGTCTATTCCACAGTTTATGTTATTTATTTAGCAGAGTATCGACCAAACATATTTCATGCTCGCGAACACAACCACATGTCATATCCACATTAAACTAAACAGTTCCGTTTCTGATCTATTGTGAACGATGTAGATTTTAATGGGAGGAGTGGGGTCTGGAAGATCTTTTTCGTGCAAATTACTTTTGTATCACAAATGTAAAACCAAGACCTCTATTGTGTTGCAACTGGCATGCACAGTTGTTTGTATTTACAATGACACTTCTCCGCGACACCGGAAATACCTAGAGATATGCTGCCTCAAACAACACTGCTGACTCAAAGAATGGCTTATCCAAAGCAGCTATAAACGATAATGCTCCATACCAAATCATCGATATTGTCAGGGTTTGAAAAAAAACTATCCCATGTTTTTAAATTCGAAAAGAATATCACTGGTTAAGAAGACAATGAAGACAGTTACATCGCGCCAAACTCGACGCACTAGGTGCATGCTCCAAGCGCTCCATATTTTTACCCAGGTCACTGGAACAATGTACAATCCACAACATTTCTCAACTCCCCAGGGAGTACACAACCCAAGCTGCCTGTTAGGCGGTTGATGTTTAAAAGATTATCATATTCAACCAGGTACCAAATTCATATGGGTGGATTGAGGCAAGTTATGAACTTGCCACTCCACGGTGACACCAATGACGCTGTCCACTCCACGATGGCATCAATGACGTTGTCAGTCGTGTCATACGTGTTTTAACTCCAATAGTCACACCCAACACGTCACAAACTAATGCATGATATGTATGTTTCGTGATGGCTAAAGGGGAAGTCCGTGACATTAGTTCGTGCATGACTACACGCAGTGATATATGCGCCACAGAGTACAAGAAAAGACCGTCTCCAACGTGATTGCGGTGGAAGATACAGCAAGATTTGTGCAGCCATGTTTGGCTCCGGGAACGTAAAAGTGACCAAGTACGTACTAGATATCAAATAAGTTTTGACGTCATTTGTGGCATACGTGTTTTAACTCCAACAAATGCACGGTTGAACATCACGTGCAATGTACAAATATAATATATGTTCCGTGATGGCTTCAAGTGAAGACTGTCTCCGAACGTGATTACAGTGGAATGTATAGGAAGAGTGTGTGCAGCCCTGTTTGGCTCCGGGGACGTAAAAGTGACCAAGTGCCTACTAGATATCAAATACATTTTACCTGAGTGTTAATAAATCATCGAGCGCTAGCAGGTGCGTCTCAATCATCTGATAATTGCATAAATATCTGCCGTGGTCATAAACACAGTAAATAACATGCAACCAATAGCAATATCAATACATGTACATACCATTTGATATCTCAGTTACGTTTCTCTGAGTACTATTAATAACTACCGCTTTCGTGTGCCTATCCTCCGGTTTCTCTACCATTGTGTATGTGGTTAGCTATAAAAGTTTATGTTGAGGGGTGTATGTATTATGAATTGCATTATTTCAAGCTAGCGTGAACCCATCACGGATCATCGTTTTTCTTGTAGAACGACAAAAGGACTGGGATGCGCTTGATTTGTCAGAAATCTAACGCATGTTGTATGTGAGTGAAACTATTTTACTTGTAACTCTATATCACAGTGCTGAAATACGTCAAGTCAGCGGCGCGATAACCACAATGCGCATTGTATGAAAACAAAAGCAGATACAATTCATAAGAAGACTATAAAAACTAACAGATCCTTTTTCGGTGTATGAATTCATACACAAACACCGGTGGTGGTCGAAATACTGATATAAACACATGTAAACAAACAGCGCTTTGCGAATCTTTCTTAGTGGTCCAGAAATCCGTACATAGAGTAAAGCAAAACAAATCGACATCATGGCCCAGTTAAACGCAACGTCATGCAGCCGAGGGTATAGAAGCTAAACCTGATTTAAACTAATAAAACTTTATTTAATAGAGCTCTTAATAAAAATCACTCTGTTACATCCCTTAATTGTCATATACAAATAGTGATGTTAGTTTAACCTTGGCAGGAACTAAAACTGACACACTTTGAACACTCAACTATCAAACCGTCATCATTTCCATAATGTCAACATTGTATCCGGATTTTTAATCAATTTCAAGTTCATAGTTTCCTCAATTACGCATGCAGATCGTCGTCAGTATCTTGCATCAAACGTCTATCGGTGCCTCCTGACTCCGAAATTGATGCGAGCACTTCCAGTCCCGTCCATTCATGCGACAAGTTATTAGTTGACGTCAGAGCGTCATTAAATTGAGCGCATTTTTGTGTTCATACACTGCTAGAGCTACATCGTCGTCACAGCAGCTGACGTTCTTTGAACAAAGCTGCAGTCATAAAGCCTGCAATTATCACCAGATACAAGGACAACGTTCCAATATTATTGACAACACAATAAAATCCAGTACAATTTTTATCGCCTAGTCGTACTACGTCTAAATATACAGCCTGAGTTGTCATCAGTAAGACGATTTCTTGGTTCCAAATAACTAAGAATAAGTACCAAGATAATTATATGAGAGTTTGTTGTTATGGAATAATATCAGAAACTGGATCATAAGAGTTTTGCCATGCGTCTTGAGAAAGGTATTCGTTACTGATTGCACACCAGGAACAGAAGACACGCATGCATCAACTGAACTCCAAACACTGTTTTAGCATATAAACAGCTTAATGATTTTTTGTATCTGTATTTACAAGTCGAGACTGCAAAGACCAAGTATTTTACCGGCGCGCTAATATTAATACGGCAGTCTGTTTTTCATCCTAGATTTAATGCGCTCGTTACATCATATTTCATGGTCCAAACCCATACGAATGAGTGTTATGCTTCCTTTGCGAAATGTCTATAGATGTGTCAAGAATACGTATCAGGTGGGGGTCAAGGGGAGGGTCAAGGGGGGGGGGGGGTTGTTTTTGCTAAATGCTCCTCCCCCTGAAAATAGTTTTGACTTCTGTTTCTTGAATGTTGCATTGCCCCCTTCTCCTTGATCAAAAACAAACAAAAAACGTCCAATGTACATGTAATATTGTGCGTGACAGAAAGAAAGGGAGAGAGGGGGCATCCAATCAGTAATACAGAGGTAGGGGTAGTCTGTCAATAAACTAAACATACTCAAGAATCGTACGAAACCAAGTTGGGCAAACCCTTAGAAATAACATTACGATTGTGGATTTATAAGTTCTCTGGCTCCAGGCCTGTCCCGCTTAGTAATTCCACGTAAAGGAGTCAAGCACACTGACAGAACTACAGATCTAGGGTTTAGAATACAGCACCAGCTGGGTTCACTAAAATTCTGTATCACAGATGCTGAATAACTAATTATATTCAATGCCAGCCTACTACTGTGAGCCCACACCCTTCAGTTTCGCAAGTCTAGATGAAACCAAATTCAGCTTCTCTCTGGGCTGCTTTAGAATTTAAAAGAAAATATTCCAGTTTACAATAGTATATTTAATTATTACATAATAACCTTCCAGAGACTAATAGTTAGTCTATGTTGTTTAAATGCACATGGACATTTAACTCAACACCAACTCAACTTGTTTCTACAAGAATATACATGTACCACGCGTGCAGCCATGTACTAAAACTATATATATATATATATTAAAACTAAAAAGTTGCTCTTAATTGTTCAGGTGATGCTGGTGGCGTTTCGATAAAAAACCAACTGACTTCGTGGAATTTACTTTTAATCCTCGCAGAAACTTCGTGTTAAAAAAAAGGTGAAATATCACACACACAAAGCAAACATCTCCAGCGTGTTCCACTTTTGTCAGGTATACGAGGAGTTAGCACATACACCATATTATCTATTTATACAACTGTAATAAACAATGAACAAAGAAGATCAGCCACCCGAGTCGAAATATAGTCAAGAATCTCACGGACACTGCAGACTAGTTCCAGTATAGTGTTGCGGTAGCCTGGTCCCAAGACTGTTTGTGCGTCATAGCTGTCACCTAGTGACCTCGTTTTGAATTTAATATATTCCAAAACACGAACAGAGGGGTGCGACATCATCTTTGAAGATAAATAATGGGCACTATTTTACAAGGAGACGGGCAACAACTTGCCAGACTCTAATGGTCCTTTGTTTTAGTCTATTATCCTCCAAGTCAGTTACCCAATGTTGTGTACATGTACGTCGTTTGAAAATATGCGTTGTAATTAATTCAATGCATAAGCCTTCTTTCAGTCATACTACAGTGTGCATGTTGTGAAGAAACAGATTATATAAAGTTAAAACGTTATATGGCGTGGAACGAGATATACTCGCAGTAATATGTATTAAATTGCTATGCAGGAGAGATAATCTACGGTGATGATGAAATGGCTCGATCCTGGCAATTCAAGAGTCAATATATGCTTAAAGTAATGGTAGAGTAGCCTCGGAAAACGTGGGGAAACAATCCTTGGTGATTGTAAGGAGTGACAACCCTCGGTGATAGTGAAGTGGGACAATACTCGGTAAAGATGAGGTGAGACATTCCTTGATGACGGTAAGGAGAGGCAACCCTCGGTGATGAAGTGAGACAATCCTCGGTGATGATGAAGTGAGACAATCCTCGGTGATGGTAAGGTTAGACAATCCTCGATGATAGTGAGGTTAGACAATCGTCGGTATCGGTGAGGCGAGACAATCCTCGGTGATGGTGAGGCAAAACAATCCTCGATGATAGTAAGGTTAGACAATCCTGGATGATGTTGAGGTTAGACAATCCTCGGGAAAGGCCAGGCGAGACAATCCTCGGTGATGGTGAGGAAAGGTAATACTCGGTGTTTCTAAAACGACACGATCCTCGCAGTTGATGGTGGACATCTTTTCTTTTCATATTTTACGTGGTTTTCGGCAATCTTTCAGTCATATCACAACGGTTTCTCCAACGCCACGTCGGTGTTAGGCTCCGATCTCCAGGTTTAACCAGATGTACCTGGGCGGGACTCGAACCATGATTACCACGGCTAGCAGATCACTGGGCCGACACGCTTTTACAACCACTGCGCCATTCCGCGCCCCTCTTTGACAAACGTAAGGTCAGACGATTTTCTGTAAAGGCGAGGGCAACCAGGCAAACAAATAAATTATCTTTTGTATGATGTCGAAGCTCTCCCAGAACTCATGAATGCAGTTAAATGCCAGATTTGCGATTTGCTGAGTAGTTTCACTTTCCCTCTCCGGCCGACTGAGGCAGGGAGCCGGAAAAACAACCAGGTAAGACCAAACAGTTTAGGAGTGTCTAAAAAGCTGCCTTGATGCATGTCTGCAGTATAATGTGCATAAATGTTCTGAACAACGGTACCTGTTTACCTGCACCCATGACCGTTT
Source organism: Diodora aspera (assembly GCA_031471655.1). NCBI lineage: Eukaryota > Metazoa > Mollusca > Gastropoda > Lepetellida > Fissurellidae > Diodora > Diodora aspera. The sequence goes on along the minus strand of JAUELE010255486.1, from coordinate 1,145 downwards.
ACATGCAAAGATTGCTTTTATAATCAGGAATCAAGCCTTGGAATATCGCAGATCAATGATCATGTGCAGTTAGACGGGACTCCATATATTGCTTTAGTTTACCAAAATTTGTATGTAACCTAATGTTCCACCGAAAAAGGGTTCAGATACTCCACGCAATTATTTTCTTTTCCATTCCGCAAGCAATATTGCCGCCTCACCATCCTAGGACATGGTCAGTAACAATGAAAGTTCTTCCTGCGATGGGACTAAAAAAAACATGTACAACTCGGGGACAGTTAGTTTGGTAGGCATGCCTTCTTTGAAAAACTCAAAAGATGCTACTATGCTAGAATAATCACGAAACAATCTACTCACAATGTCCACACTACGCATAGTACGTCCCACTTCACAGTAACAACATTGTCCAAGTTCCAGACATCTCTCAAGCGTCTCGAGTATTTGCGGACAGGTATCGCGTCGTGAGCTCTCGTTCAACGTTGTGACAAGCAGTCGCAGTTACAAAAGCAACAGCCGTGACAAGGTAGATACTGTACGTATATGTAAATATATATATAATGTCCTATACCGACTTAGCTATATTGTTTAATGATTTGACATTCGTAACACCTTATCGACATGCAGTATAAAATGTTCCCTGTCAAGCAATGCAATAGTCTAATTTAATGCCCGGTGCATATAAAAGTGGTTTATTATTGCAGTTAAGATGTTGTTGTCCATTTGCTCGAGAACCTGTCAAGTTCAAGCACGTTAATCATCCATGCAGCAGTTATGCCCCTTGAATTATACATGGGCATGCATATGAATGGGTTTTTAACGCTTAGCTTATTCAAGTATATCTTCAACCGTTGCATGACGTCCTATCCATTCTGATGCTCTAGTTAGAAATACATTGTGAGGTGTGACGGGCTTTGAGTTGACAATCGGATTAAGATGTGCTGGGCGCGCTCAGAATATTCTAATGAACTATACTACAGGTGTGCTGTCCAACACGGTCCACATAAGAACAACAGCAAATGCTTTAGTACAACAGATGGTTTAGTACAACAGATGGTTTAGTACAACATATACAACAGATGGTTTAGTACAACATATACAACAGATGGTTTAGTACAACATATACAACAGATGGTTTAGTACAACAT